>JANHZU010005101.1:309236-320559 GCA_032468055.1 Acrochordus granulatus | reverse complement strand
TTTTTTGATTAAATTTTTTGCTCATCCTGCGAGTTTCTCGTCCTGCGAGTTACTCATCTTGTGAGGCACCACTGTATCTCTGAAATGATGATCCAGTGGGGTATGAGTTGTCTAGTGAACCCCAAAGATCAGTCTTCCAATCTTTCATGTGCGGGTTTTACTGAAGGACCACAAAACACATTCAGAGAAAATTTATGCTGAAATTGATCATTGTTTGGCTAGAGTTTTATGCTCAACTCTGACGTTTTGTTCAATTTTGTCTTAGCTTTTTCATGAATTGATCCATTCTCCAGTAAACTAGAATTAAACTAACTATGGCTTTGGGAAATTTATAAATGTGTTCAGTGAATCACACAAATACTGATGAATACATAATTTTTTATTTCAGTAGAGTCGGCAAGCAGTGAAAATTCATCAAATATTCCTGAAGCTCCTTTAGCCTTTTTTCCCCAAAGCCATAGATAGATTCATTCAAGCCTTTGAGCCAATTTTTTTATGAGACATTTCCAAGAACAATTCTGATTTATTCCTTCCAGAGAAATAAATATTATTTTGTAGAATATTTTAAATGGCTTATTTTCCTGTTTTTTTTTTCCTTTCAGTATTTGGCAGAAGTCAGTCCCTTCTCCATTCTCCACAATGTCCCTGAACAATGCTAAAGAAGTATGGAAGATACAGAAGATTATTCTGCCTTCCTTCTTATACCTTAGACCCATGAATGATAAGAGAAGAGGAGGAACCTTATGCCCCCAATGATGGACAGCCTTTTCCCCCAATCCCTGTATAAGAATTCCAGGTCCTGTACAGAAAATATTGAACAAATATTTGCTACCCAGTAATTTGGTGTAAATGGAAAAGCCATTTTACATACAAACCCACCGATGTATTCCCCCCCACGTGTATGAGTCAGAAATATAAAACTTCTTGCATATAAATAACAAGTCTCTTTCATGATGCTCATGGAGAAAATTATAGAAACTTGCATTTATGCCCTGTTCCACTTCTTAAT
Source organism: Acrochordus granulatus (assembly GCA_032468055.1). Taxonomy (NCBI): domain Eukaryota; kingdom Metazoa; phylum Chordata; class Lepidosauria; order Squamata; family Acrochordidae; genus Acrochordus; species Acrochordus granulatus. The sequence goes on along the minus strand of JANHZU010005101.1, from coordinate 319,550 downwards.
GAGGCAGAAACTTGCATCATAAACATCTTTTCACAGCAGTATCTTTTCTATTCTGCAAGGATGATGACAGCAATACATAACTCAGTAATGATTTACACAAACACACACACACAGAGGCTGCTGTTTCCATTCAGGTAAGCCAACCCCAAGAGAGTTTGATCTCAAAAGTTAAAAGACGAAGTAGTAGGAGCTATGCACAAATACTGATTTTATTATTTTCTTTTTCTAGAAAGAGATGGGAAATATTATACTTATGGGATGTGCTTGGAGAGCCAGAAGTAGGCTGTTTATCCGTCTAAGCATTTATCAGCATAGTATCCAAATCCTTATGCACAGGTCTAATTTCTGTTTTTTCACATTACTGGTCACAACTTTCTGACTCCTGAAAGAGTTATTAGTGATAGACACAGTGTTCATTATTTCTTAATGCCCAAGCCCTTTGCTATGTTTCCGAGCATACCTGAAGCTTATCTATAGCTCTGGGGAATTTTGATTGACAGGTTGGCTACTTCACCTTAGAGCAAGATGTCCCTGCTTTCAAAGTTTCAATGGTGGGAATTAGAGCAGCATTTTACTCATGCCCCAATTTCAACTGGTTTTATAATCATCAGCATGCATTTTATAAAAATATAATTATAGAATATGGCTATATTCTTCATTAGGTAGAAAAAATCTCTGTTATAATGGGCAATGTGAAAGCTGATTCTTCAACTGGTAAGAAACCTAGTACCTGCTGTTTATTGTTTTGCTACAGGTTGTAGATGCACCAAGCCTATCAAAATACAATAAAATGGCATAAGAACAATACGACACTCTAATATTTTACTTAATGTTACTAGTAATCAGTCCTAAATTTATCTTTTAGCAAAGCATGAATTCTACAGGCTACAAATGCAAAATTAAGCAAGAACAAGTGTTATTATCTGCTGGATGTAAAAATCCTCTGGGTATCTGGGGAATAACCTAATGGAAAATATCCTAGGTTATAATCCTAATATTAATATCCTTTAATAACCTAAAGGCATTTGCTAAGTATTCAACAGATACAGACTGCCCGCTTTCCTCAAAGAAACAAACTTCCTGTGTTACATCAAAAGATAACCCGAAGCTTCCACCCTAATTTGTCCGTATGTCTTTTTTATTTACGAAAGTAGAATACTTGTTGGGATTTTATAACTATTGTTTATTTATTAAATTTATATGCTGCCAAACTCAGAATGACTCATAATAAAAACATGAAAAAATATAAAATATAAACACTAACAATTATTAAAATTACTAAAATTAAACAGACAGAAAAAATGAACCAGGCAGAATAGGAAGAGCAGGGTAACTATGGGGGAAGGTGCGGCTAGAAGTCATTTGCCATTGCCTCCTTCAAAGGACTGAGAGAAAGTGACTGGCCCAAGGTCACCCAGATGGCTTTGTGTCTAAGGTGAGATTAGAACTTACAGTCTCCTGGTTTCTACAGCAAACTGGCTCTCATATTCATGACAGATTGCACATACAGCTTTTTTCCCCCATTTGTTCCCATGAATAAATTGCATTATAACTTTTGGAGCAGTGCTTGAAAGCAACTGGTTGTTGAATGGTTATCAACAGAAGTCTCTGCTCCTGTTGAATTGCTGGCTCTTCGTTGAGGCTAGTTCAAGGCATAGGGAGACCTTCTAAACTACAGACTTGAGAAGTACCCCCACACAGGACCAACCTTCCTGCAAGGCCAAGTGGAACAATGGTAAGGCCAACCATTAGTGACACTCTCCAGTCATTTTTCTGAGCCTTTCTCCATTCCTCCCTTTTGGAGAACAGAACCGTGTATGACCTCTGTGGTTCCCAAACTAGCTTCCTGCCCTTTGGTATAACAGAACACCTTAATTTGCAGAAGGTTAGGGATTCTTCCACCACCACCACTACCAGTCCTGTTGGTTTTTCTATGTGGAACTGAGGAGTATGCTGCCTTTTATTTTGCTAAACCAGCTAAATGCCCTTTGCCAACTGTAGCAACATAGCTAAGGTTTCTGCTTCCAGTCCTGCCAACCCCTGAAATAGAAAGAAGCAAGCAGTTTTGTGCTAAGGAATCATCCCAGATCATCTTAATCTTCTTTTCCTGGATGGGAGGTCACACTTCCAAAGACAGCACTGGGTGCAACTTGTTGCCATTTTTGGATTCTAAGATTTTTCAATTCTAAGGCACTCTTGGGAATAAAATGGAGGCCTTGCTTAGCAGATATGATCAAAGCCTGTTGCACTATCGAGGTGTCCATGGGTGTTTTAATGTTTCCAGGCATCCAGTTACCACCACTGTGACAGATTTTTTTCCAGTTCTCTTCTGTACCTATTCTAATACTAGATTTCACTGGTTGTGGCTTACTGCCTTGATTCGGCTCCCTTAGGTGTCTTCATAAGTTCAAGTCATTTCCATAGTTTTTCAGTGTTTTTGCTCAGCATAATCATCATCATAAATTATCACAAGCATATAGGCAAACAGAAGAGCTAGAAGAGCTTCACTTCTGCAAAAGTGACAGGACATTGCAGTAAAAAAATCTACTGCATCCCATTCCTGCTATAAAGATCCTCAAATGAGTACGGTGGCATGGTGCTTAATTCTTCCAAGGCAATGAAGACTGGAACAGATGAGAAAACATGTCCCTTTATTTGAGCCCCTTTCTTCTATATCCTTTCTTTGAAGGGTATGAGTCCAATCAACCCAAATCCTAGTTCATCATAAAATCCATCATGGATTATAGTTGAAGAATCATCCCAAGTTCTCCCAATTGCATGCTGAAAGGCTTCCTAAAAGCTAGATGTCTAGCTCTGATAGCAAATATAAGGGTGTTCCTTAGAGGGGAGCTTCTGGAAGGAACTTAGCCTCCGAGTGCTCTCTCATTGCATTTCATGAGAGGTGGGCTCTCAGCCAGCATTTTTCACAGGCTTGGACAGATAAATTCTCTCTTTGGAGCAAGTGGTTTCTAAGATAGCCAGGCCTCAAATTATGGAGGACTTTAAAAGTGACTGCCAATACATTGAATTGTACCCAGAAGCAAGCTGGCAATCAACTCCTGAAATATCTATTTTTGTTTTGTGACAATACCTGTTGTCCTGGTTAATATGTGAGCTGCTGCATTTTGTTGCAATTTCCAAGTGGTCTTCAAGAGCAGTCCCATGTGGAGTTGTTGTTCAGTCACTAAGTTGCGTCCAACTCTTTGTGACTCCATGGACCGCAATATGCCCAGCCTCCTTGAACTACACTGCCTCCCAGACTCTGCCCAAATCCACACCCATTGCATCAATGATGTTATCTAGCCATCTTCTCCTCTGCCATCCCCTTCTCCTTTTGCCTTCACTCTTTCCCAGCATGATGTTCTTTTCCAATCCTCTCTTTGCATTAGGTGGCCAAAGTATTTCTTTGTATTTCTATCTTCAGCTTCACCCCCGAGTGGCGTATCTTATAGTAATTCACCTCAAAATGACAAGGGCACAGTGACTGTCTTCTGCTCCACAAAATCACAGCTGGTCACCAGCTGAAGCTGGGCAAAGGTCCTTCTGGCCACAGCTTCCATCTATTCTTCCTGCAGGAATTGAGATCCAAGAACACGGCTCTTTCGGGAGGAGCAAATTCTATCCAGAGCTAAGGCTGATACTGTCTCAGAGTCACTCATCTTCTGAATACACAATCACTCTCTTTTGCTAACCTGTTTACCCTTAGCCAGATCCTTACAGCCTCCAGGCAAAACTTCCACTTGTTCAGTTTGAAATTCAAATTTTATCCATCTAAGAAAGAGGATTTTTTTTAACCTATGTGAGTTTGTAAAATTTATACTTTAGTCAATTTATTTTTAAAAAATCTTGACATAAAAAGAGGTTTTCCCCCTAGCATCACAGTGTTTTACAGGTTTGTCTTTTGGCAAGCATTAGTGGGTGGAAAAGAGTGCAATTAATGTACATTAAAGAAACACATTCAGCATCTTTTGAGGATGGAAAAAAGGAGAACCTTAAACAACATTTCTTCTTAAAATGATCACAGAATGGTAAAGAATATTAATCAACTGAAAGAAAATACACCCAAAAACAGAATTTCCACATAATTTTGTCTCCCAGTTTCTTATGAGGGATATTTTTATTCACATGTATTTGTAAGTAGTGCATCTTGTAGGATTTGCACTCCACCTTTTCACCAACAGATGGCACTCAAGGTGGATAGCAAAAGAGATCCAAATACTGTTAAAGTTAAATTTAATTAAAAACACATCCTAAAAATATCAAGATGTTTTGAATAAATCCAGGTTTATTCAGAATGCAAACGTGTTGTCCCAGATTGGGCTTTTTGTTCATCTAGCTCAATCTTATATACTCTAACTAGATGGACATCCCAAAATCTTTTCTCCCCAAATACCATCTACAATCTGGGATCTATTAATAATGCTAGCTGAAAGCTGGCAATTCTAGTCTCTGTACAACCAGAAGGTAAATGTATCAGGATAGGAAAGCTGGATAGCCCAAATGGATTTCATGTGCCACTGCCTCAAGCATGTGTATATCTGACTGAACTGTTAGTTGCATTCAGATGTCTGTCCAACCAGATATGAGTAAACATAATTTTGCTCCAATCCTACACCAAGGGGTAGAAAAGCCACCTGAATTCATATAAGTATGTGAAACACAGATGTGTGCAAATCAACCAACAAAACACAATAAACCTTAAGGTCTATACTTAACATACTTTGAGAAATGAAAGTGAGAAGTTAAGCAAAGCAGTGACATGAGGAACGGTCATGTTTCTCAGCTGCCTAAAACCAAAAGCAACTCCTTGTAAGCTTGAAGTCCGCTTAGTAAGATTTGAAATGAAAAGGGTGGAGTTATCAGAATTCCAACAACTAAACTACTACCCACTTAAAACCAGCACAGCTGTAGCCACATCAGGATAGAACCCTGTGATTCACTTTCAACAACCTTCCTATTGTCCATTGAGGAGATGGGTCCCTTCACCAATAACAAGGAAGTTTGCAGATAACTTTTATGTAACACTCTACTAATTTTCTTCTAGTCTGGGAACTAACCATTACAATGGGTAGTGTCAGACACGAACAACCAGACCCACACATGTAGAGGTCAAAATTATTTTATTGCATTCTGCCTGTTTCACAGGAATCTCCTCAAATTGGTAGCTTTAGCCTGGGAAAGACTAGGCAAACCTCAAGGCATTTGCCCTCTTATGTTTATGTAACAGTTCCAGACTGAGTTCCCACTTGAGCTTTCCTCCTGCCTTGGATGATTGTTCTCCAACATAGAATTCTAAGACATATGTGGGCATGGTCATGTTCCCAACTCGTATAAAGAAGGGCACCTTTGTTTTTGCTTTAAAATATATTGATTGTACCCTCTGGCTGAAAATTGTGGAAAGTCCTACTATTTGGGGCAGTTCAAGGGGGATTAGAGATCAGAATGTTTCCATCTGCCCATTCTGATACTTACACTTATTTGGGTGAACAGCTCAGCAGAATTTGCTTATGAATAACAAACATATAATACATTTGTGCTATTTATATTTTTGGAACTTGTATAGATAACATAGAGTTTAAGTATTCTGCATTCCATTTTTTTAAAGAAAGATATTTGTATAATTCGGTTAGGCACTCTTGAATCAGTATGCAACCAATGTTTATGGCTTATTGTTTTGGGGATGTGCATTTAATTTACAAAATAGCATTAAAAGCATTTCAAAGGACATAATGATAATTATAAAGAGATTCCTAAGGGAAATTTTGCTTAAAGTGTTTATCTTTCTACTACCTTTTTTAAATACCTGCCAAAATGGCTTTATATTAATTGGGCTGTTTGCCAGTGGCAAGCCGAAATGAACATCTGGACATCTTCAGCAAACCTCTAGCACTTAGTCCACTAGGACTTAGCCTTACCTTGCTACTGGCTGTTTTTATTTTGTAACGGATCACTATCCTAAAAGAAGAAGAAGAAAAGAGCAACCAGAACTGTCAACAATCAGTACACAACAAAATAAACAAGTTTTTGCATTTCTGCATTTTTCTGACAAGTACGCTGTAACTCATTGTGCACATCCTGAAAATATGATTAGCATGCATTCACATATACACCCTCCACTGTTTTTTAGAACTGCAAATGTTGCTTTCATCTAGATTAAGAATTCATTAAAGGGGAGGACACCATATTTGGGCTGCAACACTCAAGATGACTAACTAGAGGATAGCAAAGAGATACATTAAAAAATTATAATTCTTTGCTGCCATGCAATGGTGGTGCATATATTGCAGCCCAAATCTGGCAATAATAAATGAAGCAAAATGCGCTCTTATTTAGAGTTTCAGCCAGTCCAGCCAGTATTCTTTCAGGATGCACCATTTCACTTATGGTTTCTCATTACCTCAGTAGTCTATTCCTCACAGGAAATCCTCGACTTTTGACTACAATTGGAACCAGAATTCTGTTGCTAAGCAAGGTGGCTGGTGAGTGAGTCATGTCGAATTTTATAACTTTTTTTCCGTGGGTTAAACGAATCATTGCAGTTGTTAAATGAATCAGGGAGTCATTAAGTGAATCAGGCTTCCTCCATTGACTGTGCTTACTGTAAGCCAGCTGAGAAGGTTGGAACTGGTGATCCATGACCACAGGATGCTGCAGTTGTCAAAAATACATGCTGGTTGACAAATCCTCGAATTTTGATCATGTGATCATGGGGATGCTGTGATAGCTGTAAATGTGAAGATTAATCACCAATCACTTTTTTCAGTGCCATTATAACTCTGAATGGTTGCCAGATGAGTGACCTTCTTATTCCTTCTTACCCTTAGAGTAAGAATCCTTACTTGTTATTGTAGAACAGTTGGTTGGTAAAGAAAAATATTTTTCATTTATAACTCTTGAGTTTTGGAGTCACCTCCGTAGAGAATTGGCCAATCTGCTTTCCTTTTGCAGGGTAGGTGTTCAGGCAAATCCCCTTCCATATTCTTGCCACGCAGACTTTTCATTATTTTCCCCCTTTTTTTGTATATATGTTTGTGAAATATGTTTGTTTTCACTGGTATGATCTTCCAGGTATTCTTGTCTAAAATTGTGTGTTCAACCTTCATTTTTTCCTAGATCTTTCTCTCTAGGATTATCTAATTAAAGAATTGAATAACAGATTGAATTTTTAAATTCAATAACAGATTTGAATTGAACAAAGAATTGAGTAACAGATTGAATTTAATTTTTACAGATCATGAACAATTTGGGGTATCTATCTTTCACGTGCTGCACAGGAATGATAAAGCACATCCTTCCATTCTTAAAGGTATCCAAAGGAAGTAGAAACTTACGGTCCTCCCATTGTTGTTGCATCTTTATAAAGTAAGGTAATGGCAGTGAATTTTATTTTCTTTCATAAAAGGGTATATTCATTGACAAACAGAGAGTTGCCTTTGTAATTTAAAAGTCGAATTTGCCTGCTTCTTTACAGTTTAAACTAGATTGGAGATGTTTTTCTTGAAATGTTGAGATTATTCAAGTAAATATTAAACCTGGATCAGAAGCAGACTCAATGTATGATTCGTTACTTTCAACTGTGTAAGGGTAGCCTTAGTGGTCATTCCTTATTGTGTTTATACAGAAATAAATCCTATTTACTTCAAGAGAATGGGCTTCCCCTCAAAATGATAGTGACCAAGAACCAGTGAGATGCAGTATAGAGTTCTGGTTAAAATGTTGAATTATAGCTGGGGCGATTCAGCTTTGTGTCCTTCCTCAGCATGATCTTACAAGGCTGTTGTAAAGAAAAAGTAATAATTTGAATATCATGTACAAGGGGGTCTGCAGAAAAAGAGTAAAAAAAGTCAAGATGGCAGCCACAACCATGTAATTAAAATATCATGACTTTTTCAAAACAAACTGATGGGCATCCTTATGATTTTTCTCCATTATTTTCTTTGTTTTGTGCACTACATTAAACTATTTGAAGCCTCACACCTACATTTTTTTTTTGATATTTTCTTCCACAACATGGTGAGAACATAAGTAACTGTTGTCAGCAATTGTGATTCAATGGATTCTAGGAGCCACCAACAAGAGTTTGGGGCTAAATCCAATCATGAGATTTCATGATGCTCATCCGTGCATTTAGACTTCCATTGTATTATATGTATTTATGTCTGCTACCTAATTTCTGGCAAGAATCCTGAACATCATTTATAAATGTGTGATTTTCTTAGCTATATAAAATATAATTAAACTTACAGATAAAGGTACTCCCTTACTTATAGACCAAGTACTTGGTGCACAGACTGGAAACACCAATATTGTACAAACATTACAGTCTATACTACTATGCATTCCTCTTTAAAAATGAAACATCCCTAAAACATTTATCAAACCCTTTGCCATTCAGTGCAGTGTAAAGCTACAAACCCAAAAATTCTTTAAAATAGATATTTATTAAAGTTTTAGTTCTTCTAAATACCTGATTTTTATCTTCAGCTACAGCAGAAAATGGCTGGATATAATTCTCTATCTTGTTCAATAACTTCCATTAATTATCAAGAAGAAAATATAAAAATTTGCATAAGGTATTGTCCCTTTACTGTAATAAACCATCAGGCACAATCAATGCTTAGTACAATAAGAGTTACTACTCTTGTATTTTTAGCTTAGGCAATGTAGCTTTGGAAACCACAAGAGGGAGTCAGGGAAAATAGAACGAATCAGTTTCCAGAACCATAAAGCATTACCCAGGGCTGACATTTTATAAAGCAGCAACACAATCTACTTTTACTTTTTCACCCAACCAGGACATTCAAATTCCCCCAGTAAGTGCTCTTTCACTTTTCTTGCTTGGAATCAGAATATAATTAATAACAATCAAAATTAACCTTTACTAAAAGATTTATACAAAAGATGGGGAAAGCCAAAGACAAAACTCATGCAATTTTCAGAAAATGGATGTTTTTTTTCTCCAATGGTTTAAATACATTGATTATTCACATCAAAGGATATCTATGAACCTTGTGTAGATATGATTAAGTATAATTATATGAAATGCATAAATGAAAGGCAGATTCTGGTTACACTTTTGGGGGGGCCATGTCTCCAAATTGTTTCAAATATAAAGCACTGAGAACATAAAACAGACAATTAATTGGGATAATAGGTCTCAGCATATAATTCCATTCTGAAAGTATTAATGTTCCTGAATAGAGGTGGAATCATATTTATTCAAGGTTGTTAGTTACCTGTAGATAACTTTTATTTGTCCACTGATGCTTAAATAAGTATATCATCCATCAGTGAGCTTCTATGTGGTGGAATTTATGACAAAAGAAATTAATTATGATAGGAACTCAATATTATGAAAGGAATGATTGTATAAGAATTACGGAAGAGCCATTCCTGCAAAATGTTTTCAAGGAATGCAATGAGACATCAGGCCAACTGTAATATAAGTTACGAGATTCAGCAGTTGGAGGCTGAGCTAAAACAGAAAGTATGTTTGGGGTGAATTTCTCTGCTAGGATTTAATAGAATGGAGGCAGAGACTTTACGAATGACGTAGTGTCCGTAGAAAGTACTGGCCGGAGCAAAGAAGGCAGGGTCCAACTAAGGCTCCATTTCTTAAAATCAGAAGATACTCATAAAGCAACCACAATTCTTCAGGCTCATGTAGACGCGTCAGTGAGTAGCAGAAGGGGCAGCGCTCAGTGAGTGAATGGCCCTAGCTGAGATAAACCAGAAGCTGTGGACTAGAGACCAGCTCAGAAGGACATTATATTGAGCTCAGCAGGAGCTTCTCCCCAATAATTGTGTACGCAACTGTTGTTTTAGTTTGATCCTATGATTAGATTGTATTGAAGAGAAATTCATTTAGTATTCTGGGAAAGCTGCCTAACTTCCTGCTAAGGCAATGTAACTCTTTTAAAGTAGTATTTTAATGTGCATTCATTGTCATTTATCTTCTGGACCTTGGAGCTTCTGGATACTGGCCTGAATATTTAAGCATTTAAATGGACATGCATTTTTCTCCTCATCCCTTTTAACTAATTCAGCTTATAGACTGTTCTATGCAAAAATTGCCTTTTATTACCAGGTCCCTTAGAAGTCTGCTTACAAAATGTTTGCACAAATAAGTCACAGGAGCAACTTAAAATAACCACATCCTTCCAAGTACTGCTCATCTCCTGTTTACAGCATCAAATACAACATTTATCAATGTCTTTTGTTGTTCAGTCGCGCAGTTGTGTCCGACTCTTCGCGACCCCATGGACTGCATTATGCCAGGCCCCCCTATCTTGCACTGCCTCCCGGAGTCTTCCC
>JANHZU010005101.1:227381-257611 GCA_032468055.1 Acrochordus granulatus | reverse complement strand
GTGATGGGTGTGAGCTTGGGAAGACTCCGGGAGGCAGTGCAAGACAGGGGGGCCTGGCATAATGCAGTCCATGGGGTTGCGAAGAGTCATACACGACTGTGCGACTGAACAACACAGTGACTTTACATCCTTTAGTTTCTATATATGTGTGTGTGCAATTTTAATTAAAACTTTTAAACAAATAGGAAAAAATTAAAACAAAGTAATATAAAGTTAGGAAGAAAAAAGAAAAAAATAATAAACTAAAAGAAAAGAAAAATAGTTAAATTAAAATAGAAAATAAAGAAAAATGGTTTAAGAAAATTGCTTCTAATATTCTTCACAATTGTGAAAAGTACAAATCTATTTTACTTATCTCTCTAAAGTTATATTATATTGCTCTTTCTGTAATCTTTCCTTTCTAATCAACAAATAGATCACAGATTCATTTTTTTCATTTTTACTCAAAAATCCATAACATTCTTCTTATCACCAAAATAATGTCTTTTCTCTAATCAAAGAAGTCAATTTATCCATTTGAGAAGAATCTGTCAATGTCATCAACTGTTCCTCCATAATGGGTGGTGTCAAATCTTTCCATCTCTTAGTGTAATCTCACTATAGTAATCATATACTGAAAGGATCTTCCATGGCTTTTTTCTAACTGTTTATTCATGAATCCTAAAAGGAAAAGTTCAGTTCTCATGTCCTTTGTCACAAAAGACTGTGCTTTAATTCAGAAAGCTGTCTTTTTATTTATGTAGTTTAATTTTTGAAATTCTTGATTTGGCTGTTGAATTTTCCTTTCTAAAATAAAGTTATAAAATAAAGACTTATTATATATTTCATCCTTATGAACTTCTTTCAGATTTTAAAGTTTGTCCTTTATTTTTTCACCCCAAAAGAATATGGTCACTGTACCCCCAAAACATAAATGGCCTCTATCTGCGTTTCAGAGATTTGACGTATTGGAAATCACAAAGGGAAGAGGCTATCATGATCTATTTGTGATGTGGAAGGCTCTTGGGGCAGAAACCCCATTATTATTAGTTCTTCTTATAGTCTTACTGAAGTGGGGGAAGACTGTGCTATAGTTAAGAAATAAGCACCGTGAAGATTGCTGAACAATCAAACCAATCATATGACAAGGTGGAAGAGACAATGAAAGTCAAAAGTCTTAGTGAAATGGAATCAGAGCTTGAAATTAAGACTCTATTTAGTCTTCTGTACCATATATATTCCCTATGATTATGAGAAAAATAAATAAAAATAAGCACCGGTGTAGAGGTTGTAAAAGAGCCTCTTAGAGAAACATTACATTAAAACTAGAAAGTTTTAATTCATCACCTGTTTGTTTTAACGCATCACCTTCAATAATGCCATACAGAACTGCAACCTAGAATGCCACAGTTCTTTCAGAGGCTGTTTTTAATAGGTAACTCAGAAGAAAAAAATGTTTCATTGAAAAAGCTTTTTCAAGAGCCAAATTCTTTGTGTGTCTGCTCATGCTTGGCCAATAAATCTTTTGTAATAGAATCATAAAAAGGTTGTCTTTTTTGCTTCTCAGCTTGCACACTGCCCTCGCCAATCACAACATGAGTGATTTTTGTCATCTTTAGTCCTTAGATCTTCCAAAATAACTATATAAAATTTATTTTACACAGGTTTCATATGTAGTTATAGGTATGTGGTAAATGAAAGACAATGCTGTGATTGTTGATCCTTTTTCCTCACCAGATTTTATAGTATCCTTGCCGTTCTATTATGAATTTCTGAAGCCATACTCCAGCGATGAAATAAGACATTTAAGCAGCCTGGATTTTCAAAGAAGGATGCTCAAACTCTTTCTGTGCCTTCTCACAAACACCCCAACTTTGCTGTGGTGAGATGTCGGTTTCAGAAAGAAGTATAATGTATTATGAAATTTCAGATTTTTTCCCCCAGTTGGTTGGTTTCTTTTAAATAGAGATTGGTTGCCAAATTTTAAATAAACCTCAAGTTTCTTGCTTGGTATAGATTCAGACATTCAGGAATTAGGCTCAACACATTTTCTGTCATCATCGTTTGGTAGTTCTTGTATAGATTGCATAAGTTTTGGTCCTATAACTTTCTGTGCAAAATAAGTAATGACTAAATTAGTATTAGTAATTAATGTATATTTCCTGGTTTATCAAATGAACTTCGTAGGATGTTCTGGTTTTCTCTACATATAAATAGAAAGTTGCTTTTTTCTTTTATTTTGTAAAAGGCTAACAAGAAGTAATACTGGTGATGTTAAACTGACCCATATATCATCTTTCTCTCTCTTTTGCCTTTGTAGAAAATCTTTGGGGATTATAAACACATTAGGCTATTAAATTCTCAGCAGTTTACTATGAATAGCTCATATTATATTGGATTCAAGACCCATAAATCCCTTTCTTCTGGGATCTATATTGCATGGTTTTAAATTGGTGTGTTTGTATGTGTATCTAATAGGTTCTCATGTGTATAGATACAGTATAACAAAAATAGTGTCCTATTACTAAAATTGGAGAAAATGTTCAAATCACACAGGAATTCTTATCTTTTCTTTTTCAAAATTGCAGAAGCTTAGGGTTGAAACTGTTGGATACTTTTTCTATAAAGATACTTTTCTTCCTATTAACTTGGCAGTAAAGAAAATAATCCACATATCATTGATCTTTCTAAGCAAAACCATCATTTTCTCTCCTTTTATACAACCAAAACATACAGCAAAAAAAATCAGCATTTATATATGTATGATATGTATGCTTTGTATGTATGTTTAATACCATTGGTGGGTTTCCAAACTTGCTTGGTTAAATACTCTTGAATTCTCTACTAGACAGGTCTATCGTCTTCTTCAATTTAATCTTCTTACTCATTTATATGATTAAGCCCTGCTAGTCACTTTAAGCAAAAACTAAGCCTTTTTTCCCCCTTCTACTGCACATGACTCGTAGATTATGTTTGTTTCAGAAACAAGACTTCATGTTTTCAGAGTTGGAATCTGGAAGTAACCACTTTCTTTGTCCATGAATGGTTAATGTAATCTAGTTTTTAAAATATCTACATTCATTAACCCAATCTTGTTACATTATTCAAGTTGAGACTGACTTTTAAGCGTAGATCACATGGCTAAAACATTTGTCTAAATTTTGGACTTCATTCTACATCATTTGAAATTTTCTGCACTCTTTTGAAGTACTTTGGTTACACTTCAGTTATATTACTATTCAATTATAGCTTTAAAAACATGCAGTGCCATATATTGCCTTTTAAGATGATTGTTGGGTTACCTTTATCCCTAAAACAATTTTTTTGCACTTGGGACATACTCACTTTGCTCCTTGTCCTTCTCGTAGTCAGACATTTGAAAAAGACAGAATTACTGCTCTTCCCTTCGCACCCATTATGCATGCACACATCAGAGTAGGCTTCAAACAGAGAACCGAACTTTTTAAACTAAGATATTGACTCCTTTGTTTCATAAGTAGCAACCACTTTGACCCTATATATTAAGAGTTCTACTCCTATGATCATTTTTCTCTCTGTGTGCTTTTTTTTCCAACCGAATGAAAGCCAAATATTAGCAGAAAATGCAGTGACCATGCAACAGTTTTATATTCATGTTAATAAACTAACAAGTTGAGTAATTCTATTACAATAGCCATTCTGTTTTGCTTTTCATTCTGCCAGTTCCTAATTTAGCTGGTAATGATGGTTATTTTACTCTGCACTTAATAAAGATGAAGGCTTGGGTATATGCAACAGCTTTCAAACTACTAAATATGTTTCTGTATGAAATGGCATTATCATGAATCTCCTTACAGGCACTCATCCAGTGGTAAGATTGTGGCAGAACCATAAATTTTTCTCCTCTTCTTAAGAAGCACATAGTAAATATCAAAATTCCATACATCTTATAAAGCACTGTTGCTGCTTAGCTCAACTTAACTCTTTTACAATAACAGGCAAAGGCATTAGGTAACCTCTCATTTAGATTACTACAATAGACTCTACATGGGGCTGGTTCTTTACTTTCATATTCTTGTGAGCTGCTTTGATTACCAGTATGTTTCCAAGTGCAATTTAAGGTGCTAGTTAAAGCCCTATATGACTTGTAACCAGAGTAGCTGAGTGACTATTTTTTTTCCAAGAGTTTTTACCCTTCCGGTTCAGTCTAGCAGATTGGGCATGTGCAGATCCCATCAGACAAAGAGTGTCAGCTGGCAGAGATTAGAAGATGGGCCTTCCCCTTGGAGAATTAAATGGCCCCGATACTCTTGGCCCTTCATAAGGCTTTAAAAATCTCCTGTGCTGAATGTGTTAATTTATTCTCCATAGGCTTAAAAATACAAGGAAAGAGAAACAGGACAGAGATCAGGATGAAGTTCAGGAGCTATCAGTCTGTGGAATGGGTTGCTGTGTGAAGTGAATGTTTTTTCACCAGCGATCTTCATATAGAGGCTATAAGAGATGTCTTATAGAGACATCTATAGAGAGATGTCTATAGAGCAGAGAGCTGGACTTCAGCTGTAGTTCTATTCATAAGTCAATGTATTTTTAATTATTTAAAAAACACCAGCAAAATAAATCAACTTGCACATATTTAATTCATGGCATCAAATTCAAAATCGTAGCTGATCTTATGGATAGATATGAGAAGTGGATTTGCAATGCATTTTAGTATGAATTTATAAAATATATATCATCCAACTCTATACAAAAGGGGTATACATGGCATCTATAAACTGTGTGTGTGCTCCACACAGAACCTCTGCATGAATTGATACTAATCTCCAACTTTAAAAGATTTGAAACTCTGAATCCAGAGAGTTCCTACTTCATGTCTTACAGCTATCGGAGATGCACTTGGATAGTCTCTTAGACACAGCCTCTGGATCACAAATGGAGAAAGCTTGATTTTGAAAAAAAGTATATGTCCCCTGGAGCCTCTCAACAGGCAACTATACATCTAGGTAGAACTATGATGAAGTTTTGCTATGGCAATAACCAAATCCTATTGTAGGAGAAGAGAGGGCTGAGCCAGGGGGAGGTGTCAAACATGCGATCAGCCTAGCGTCTCTACATAATTACAAACATAATAGACCCATCCTTTCCTGATAGTTGTTGGACTTTATATCCTAACTATTGGTGTTCAACTATTACTTGGGCAGATTTTTGTAAATATGCAAGACCAATAATTCTGTTAGCTTGAATTTCATTGCCTGGGCCTGATCTTTCATCCCTGACACCTATTTTCTTTTTTTTATGCCAAAATGTTGTTAGAAAACACAATCACAGCTGTTATAATTTCTTAACTACATGATACTTTGTGAAAGAAAACAATGCATGTTGATTGCTGTTTTATTTATTGTTCTTGTTCTTTCACTGCTGATGTTTTGCTATGTTGGTGGATGTCAGTGTTGGAGTATAGAAAAGCAGAAGTTAAATTAATAAATAGATAATGTAAATGTAGCCCATGCTAGGAAATATCCTCACCAGTTTATGACTCTCTTTATCTTGCTGTACTTTTCAAGTCTGATTCCAGAATTGGAGGGATTAATGACATCATCATATTAATGGCACCCCAGATACCCAGCTAATTTCCTTGCATAAATCCCAGATAATTTCCTTTAAAAAACTGATAGACAAGCACTATATCACTGCCCAGAAGCCATCATTGTCTTATTTGCAGGAAGTATTCATTGCAAACTATGGATTTTAGAAAAGGTTTAACTCTTATGTAAGCTGGAGATGTCTGAGATTATATTGATTTGTAAGATGTACTACAATTCAAATGGACGAATGAAAACAAAATCAAGTGGGGTCTCTCTACTCCCATCAAGACCTTGATCAAGTTTGACTGCACTTTTGCTATACATGAAGGGAGCAGAAGAAGCTGTAGATGACACTGATTTCAATTAGATTTATCTTTGCTTTGGATGCAAATTTTAGATAGCCTTTAGCCATACTGATTCCGGTGTGAATTTGGAGTATGTCTCTTTGAAATCAGTGCTATATTAGCATCAAATGTACAATAAGATGTGGATCTGATTTGCACATATAAAAGCTAGTTCTACATACCTCCATTTCCATATCCCAGTAATACTGTTTCCAAGGCTATGTTTCTCTTTTTTAAATGTATATATATATAGTTATAGTAACAGGTATTTGGGGAACCTTCATTTCAATTGTAGGACTGTACTGACACAACATTGTCTTGAGCAGACTTAAAATTTATGGTCTTTCTCTTTACTGAGCGAAATGTGATGAAGAAATAAATCAGGTTTATTCCTGTGGGAAAATGAGGTAATAGCAGAGACCGAAATCCAGACTGTTAAAGCATCAGCCACCTTGAGCCTTGTAGTGATAGTCAGAGGCTATCAATATAGATTTCTGGCTTTCCCACTGCTATATGGAACATTACACTTTCCTCCTCAGAGGAAACATACCTCATTAAGTAGTTTACAAACCAACAGACTAGCTCTCCTAAATTTATAGAATGGGGAATGTTACATTGGGCAAGGCTGGATTAGGTATCAGAAAGAATTCCATTACAGATCCAACTGGGAGCAAATTTGGGTATTTTGCTGTGTAGTAGATCTATGACAAGATGAAAAGTAGTTTGGCCAATTTCCGATTGACATATTTTCAGAGAGAGAGTGAGAGAGAGAAATGATAGAGAGATAGAGATAGATGATAGAGATAGAGAGGTAAAGATATAGAGATATTGTGATGGAGAAATAATTATGTCATTATATCCCCTTCTCCTTTTTCCCACCTCTTCATTATTTTCCTCCTCCTCCTCTTCCTCCTTTCCATCCTCCCCCTCTTCTTCCTCCTTCTCCAGCGGACTTCATGTTTTGAAATGTTCAAGATAGCAGAGCCAAATATTTTGAAATGGAGCACTGTTTCTTTGAATTATAGATGTAGCTATAGTTGAGGTATTTCCTCAACTGGCGTACAAGTACGCAATGTTGTTTGAGTCCATAGCTAGTCCAGGAAGTCCTCGGAAAAGAAGTAGATTCAAAACAGATGGTTAAATGTAGGTTACCTCATATTGTAGAAAATAAATGCAACTCCTGCCTGCCTAGTTTGATCTGGTGGAGTTTCCTTTCTCCCATAGGGTTCTAAGCAGCCACTTCCAACAATATAATTTACAGAAATGTATGTTTAAATAGGAGAAAATCATGCCCAGTTTTAAACATATTATGAATACTTACAAACTATTACTGCTGTATATAGAAATGTTAAAATTATTGTCTGGAGATCATTGTGTTGTTGTTGAACGCTGTCTGATTCTTTCTGCCATTAGCAACCACCAAGGAAGGCTTATGTTCATAAAAGTAACCAAAAAACTGGTTCGACTGTAAAACAGCTTCATTCAACAAGCCCTATTTACTAAAAACCCAAGTTTCTGTTCCCTCAAATGATCACAGTCCTAAGGAAGACAATATAACAATTTCTCCCTTCTGTGCTCAATTCTTTGGGGAACAAGACCTACTAAATATGAAATTTTCTTTTAAAGTTTAAGACATACTGTACAGAATTAAAGCTTTGATAAGATAAAAATAGAAAATAAAAATGTATATACAGTATACAAAGTTGCAAGAACCCCTTCCTGAGAACTGCACCTTTGAAATAATTCTCATCTGTGTTTTTCCCCGTCATTTTTTTGTACCTTCCTTGTCAAGTCAAAGTAAATAATAAATTGATATTCTTGAAAGCTGTGAGATTATATAAGCACATCCTCACAACTGCTGTCAGTGTATATCCAGTCTTTGTGCAAAATCGAACAATGTTTAAATCTAGCTCATCTGCTGTTATATATGTCAGAATGGTGTGGGACTTTTATTTTAAATGTCAGGTCTGAACATTGATTTTGCTTGAAGCCTGGAACACTTTACAGTTAGAGAGAGACATCCTTTTGGGAGCTATGCATACTAATATGCAGCACAACATTTCATCAGCAAGACACTTCCTCATAAGGTGAATGCAGATGAATGACTGAAGTGATAATACCGAAGTATCTTTTATTTATTAGTCAACTTTTTCCTGGTGGCCACTGAAGGCTTGGGGTATTTACCATAAAAATAAAACAACATGTTATGGTTATATTTAAGTTAAAATCAGAGGTAAAATCATCCACAATTAAAAGCCAACAAAGAGATTAAACCCTTAATTAAGTGGTGAAGATGTTACCTAGTTGGGTAGTGAAATATCTGCAAGAAAACAACCAAGCTCAGAGAGCACCAAAGATTCCATAGATTAAACCCTTCAAATCAATAAGCAATTTATTCTAAAGAACTGGTGGATGAGAATTGGCAGCCTGCATGGCTTTGTGCACGTTTAGGCTTGCATTGACTGCCAATTTGCTTCCAAATCCAATTCAAAGTGCTTGTTGTCACATTTAAAGCCCTATATGGCTTGGGACCTGGCTATTTGGGGGACTGCCTTTTCCCAATTGTATCTACCTGACCCATTAGAGCAGGGAGGCAAGGAATGTTGTGGGTCCCCTCTCCTAAGGAACTCCCTCTAGTGGGACCAAGAAGGGCTTCCCTATAGTGGCATCCTCGCTAAGGAACATTGTCCTCGCAGAGATAAGATTGTCCCCCTCTTTGACAGTCTTTCATAAGGCCATGAAAAAATGGTTTTGTCAATGGATTGGGGACCCCAGAGTGAAATGGAGGACATCAAGTGGCTAGTTTGACTGTGTTGCCAAGGAGGAGGGGGCTTCTGGTGTTTTGTATTGGGTTTTTTTTTTATAAGCCACCCGGAGTTACTGAGAGTGCATTGGATGACCATATGCATTTTCATAAAGAAATAAAAGGAAATACCCACAGATGATTAGTGTGCAAAAGGCAAAATTTGGGTTCATTCAGATGCCTGGAATGTTGTGCATAAGCTGCTGGAATGTCACTGCTATGGACAACTTATCACTTGAGGAAATGGAATCAAAGCTGAAGAGTAGATTACTTGCTTCAGTCTCTTGTCATTTTTAGTTATAAATACTTGACAGAAACATAAAATGTACTGTATGTTATCAGGCAAATTAGCCAGTACTAATAAAAAAAATCCACATTTCTAAGGGTGTAGGTTTGAGAAAAAAGAAGCTCAAGTGAAGAAGGAAAATTAGAAAGCTGGGACAAGATGTTCTTTATTTCTGTTTGGCACTATTACTAATAAAACCATTGGAAACCGGCTTTCCAAGCTAAGATTAATCTAGGCTACAACAGTCCACAGCAACACAAAGTTAGAGAAGTTTGCAGACCAGACAATCCCAGTTAAGCACTGCTGGGTGATTTTGTTTAATTTTCCATTGGTTTCATCCCGTTTTCACATTAGTTTGAAAAGTTGTTCAAATCATATTTTCCTATGATTCCTCACCTTCTCCACAGTATTTCTGCTATGGATCCCTCCATTCCACCACAGTCAACACTACACTTTCAATGCTTAACAAAACTGTAATGGTGAAATCTTACCCGTATTTAGTCAATAGGAGTAACTTGTAGAAGTAGGATTTACTCAAAGAGAAACAGATACATAACTACAGCTCTAATCTATGCTAAATCATGCTTAAATTTGGCTTACCATGCTGGGCAAACCAGCCAACTGTGGTTTAATCAACAAAACTATGACTGAACAAGCCATGTGATAGTATATTGTGTTCATCTTGACATACAATCCTAAGGGGACAACAGTTTGCTAGGGATGGGACACAGCTGCCACCGATTCAGACAATCTTGGCTAATGCCATAGCATAGCCTAGAAAGCAACAGATTGTTTAGGAGCCTCCATGCATCACACATGATGAGGACACTAGTGAGCCATTGTCCCAGCAAGAGATAGCAATATATTTGCTATATTGAGATTTGTGTGGGTGCCCGTGGGACTTAATCAACAGGAGACTTACCCAAGATTATATTGACATGACAACTTTTGTTTTCATATAATAGCTAATCTTAGAAGGACTCCTTCTGGATACCATGTTCCATTTCTGGGTCCAGCCTTTAAGAAAAATGCTTGGAATGAATTCAGAAAAAACAACAACAGAAGATCAGGACACTCTTCTGATCTAACTACTGTGAGGAAAGATTGAGGGAAGGAGGCATGCTTAGCACTGAATAGGTAAAACAGCAGTAAAGAGAATATGGTACTACTTTTTAAGAACCTAAAGGGACTTCACAGAGAAGGACATAATCAATTTATATTGTTCTAGAGGACAGAGCACAGAATAATGGTTTTACTCTGAGGAATATAGATTCTGGTTGAAGGAGAAGAAACAAATGTAGAATGGTGAGAACATTTCAGCGGGGGAACCAATTACTTTGGTAGCGGCTCCCATTGTTAGAGACTGGACAACTTTAATTTATGTTCCTGCGCTGAGCAGGGATTTGCTTTGGATGGACTAAATGGCCCCATCCAACTCTATAACTGTATAAATAAAAGGAGGTCATAAAAGTAGAGTTCAGAAAACTGTAGGAGCTCTTAATGTGGTTAGAAAACTACTTTCCCACAACCATTTTCTTAGCAGTTTCAGGGAGCTTAATTAACTGTTCAAAAGAGAAACATACTGAGCTTTCCCTTTGGAATCTGGCTATACAGAGCTGGGCATCTAACATATTTCTGCTAAGTTTCAAATTAGAAGAAGGTTGCTCTTTAATCAGGAAGAGAGAGAGAGAGAACCGATGTTTTCAATTAAACGAGGAAAAAATAATCATGCGATGGGCACTATCAAACTCCAGCTAAGTTAAGAAAATTGATTTTTTTCATTGTCCAGAATGCAAAAATACCCCCAACCTTGTATATTTATGATTGAACTAAAACCCAAGGTAGTGGTAATGAGAAGTGTTCTCTTCTAAGCAAACTAAGCCTACTAATAGCAATTATATCAACCAATTAAAATGGGTTATGTTATGTAACTAAATTGACAGAATTATCCTATGATACAGTAAATGTTTTTGGTTTACAAAATGAAGGTGCAACAGTGAAGGAGGATAGTGGAAAGAAATTCCTTCACATATAACTATCTTATTAGTAGCTAGACACATTAGCGTGATCATAAAATATTTTAAAATACAAGACAGGTTTTGCTGTTAGAAGCTTCTTAAGGACAACGGGAAACACTATTACACCCGACGCAGAAGAAGCGTTTGCTGTTTCTAAGAAAAACTGCTTGAGAGATCTTGATGTCTCAAATTACATTAATTTTTGAACTCTCTCGATAATTTTGACCATATGCTAAAAATCCATTCTTGAGCAAAGGCCTCTTTGCAACCTATGTGTTTCATTCTACTGAAAATATCTCCTGGTTGGTGAAATGTGGACAATAATACATTGGTTTGCAATTTAATCTCTCAATAAATCTAAGTTATTATGAATATTCTGGGAGTAAAACTAAATTATGATTTCACTTGTGGCATGCTGAACAAATGGACCAAAATGATTATCGGTGTGTTCTTACTATTAGTAGGATTTTTTTTAAAAAAAGTTTGTTTATTTATTTATTTATCAGATTTAGAGGTTGCCCATCTTACTCACAGAACAAACTGCCATGTGTTTTATGGGTAGTTAAGGCTGGTAACCAATCTGTTTCATTTCTTTTGTGCTGCAAAACATTATTCAGAAGTTCCCATTGATTAAAGTCCTGTTGAAATCAAAATCTATTGACTCTTAGGACGAAAATCTTGGCATTAAGAAGATGGTATGTATGAGGCAATCCAATGATGTTTTCATCATTTTGATGTAAATCTTAGGGTCTGCAAATGCCTCTGGTTCAAACCATATGAACTTATCTGATAACTATCATCAATTCAAAAGGAGTAAATGATAAAAAGCATGAATTAATGAATGGAAAGAAAGAAAACAGAGATGTGTGTCTGTGAATCTGAGAGAAAATGGAAAGTTATAAATGATCTGCATAAAGTTGTTCTGACCTTTTGCGGGGAAGCACTGAATAAATTCAGGAAATTGAAGAGTAAAGTTCAATTTTTAGCTAAATAACTGAAAAACTAAAATAAATATAATTATCAATTATTACTTATTTTATTAATTGTTTAATGTAATCATTTAATTTCATTATTTAATTGCTTAATTTATATAAATTATTTATTATAAATATAAATAGGCTGAATAAATATAAAGACTAAAATAAATAAATAAATATGTGATAAATTACCACTTGGTGTCATTTAGGCTGCTAGGGGTATGCATCATTGTAAGAATCTCTATGTTGGTAATATAGATAGTCCTCACTTAACGAGCACTCGTTCAGTGACCAAAATTACAACAATACTGAATGAGTAGGACTTACAATCAGTCCTCATAGGTGTGGCCATTGCAGCATCCCCACAGTCATTAGACCATGATTTGACCCTTGATGACCAGTTCATAATTACAATTTTACAATGTCTCACAGGTTTTCCGTTAGCAGCCTTCACTGCCAGTTTCTAACTAGCAAAATCAGGATGGAAGCCAGCATAAAGTTGCAAATGGTGATCACAAGACATCCTCACTGAATGACTTCATTTATTTATTTATTTATTAAATTTATATGCCGCCGAAATCCGAAGACTTCATGCAGTTTTTGCTTATCTAAAGCAACCAAAAGTGCCAGAATGTCATTGCTAATAATGCAGTTGTGTAATGTCACACTTTAATGACTGCATCACTTAGCAATGGAGTTGCCTGTTCTAATCACCACTGTTAAGCAAGGACTACCTGTAGTCCATTTTATACATAAATTAATGGTGATATTGGAAGAAACAGAAATATGTAGCTTTGAACATTTTCCCTCAGTAAATAAATGAACAAGTTAACTGTTTTTCATTCATTTATTTAATTGGCTTTCCTTTATCTAGTTTTCGGACTCGTGGAGAACAAATTACATATTGATCATCTTTATGCAAAAATATTGAAAATTCAAAAGGGATCACAAACTTTTCAGCATAGTGCATCTTTGGGGAAAAATGGTTACACACAATCCAAGAGAAATATTATTTCACAAGGTGACCTGAATGAATTGGGGAAATGAGACAGTAAGGTACAGAACATGTGATCAGACATGAATGAATGAAAATAGATAATTTCTTTGAATGAATGAAAACAGATAACTTCTTGGGGGAAAAGTCTTGTTTGTTTCAAATATGTGGTATATATTATGGGTTTTTTGTTAGTGCACAATAGGTCCTAAGGAAAAATTGACACAGAAGACAAAAGAAAAAGAAAAGAAAGAAATTGGAGTGAAAGAAGAACAACTACGAGAAGATAAAATATGAGTCAAATATCAAAAAAGTCATAGAAGATAAGCTCCCAGCAAAATGAATGGAAAGTGGATGAAAGGAAAGAAAATGTGGAAGCCACGTAGAAAAAGTATGAATTGGACTGAATTAGGGAATGTTTTGCCTGAGAATGGAGTTGAAGGCTGATTCCTGAATGTGATAAAACAGGTATTTGATTGAAATAAAATACATGTGAAAATAAACGGAGTGTTTAGCAAATAGTCCAATACTCGGTAGATAATAAGACAAGGATGCATGATGTCCCTTTGGATGCTTAATAGCTACGTTTATAAGAGCTGTTATAGTTGCAGATGTGAAAACTGACGTGTCAAAAAACAGCAAATATTTTTGAGAAGGAAAATATGGTGAATTTTTGCAAACAGAAAAACAAAAACGAGCATCAAGTTGACGGATTTGTGTACCTAAGGACAATATTTACTCAAGATACATATAAAAAATAAGATATGCAAATTCTGGTAGAAAGATAGTGGGTAGCATTTGCTCTGTTGCAAAGAATGAATATTTGTTGAAATAAGTAAAAATGGCTCTGTATCAACACGTGTGCCTGATTATGGAATATGCTATATGGAAGATAGAAGTTGGTGTTTGAAAAGAAGCCACCAGGACAGTGACTGGCACATAGGTCCATGAGTGATAAATTCTTCACTGCGAGAAGGGATATTTCTGGGACCTTTTAAGAAGGACCTGGTTTGACCCTGCTTAAAAAAACATCATTGAATTCCACCTGCCTGGACCATTATTGTTCAGTTCTCCACCTACCCTTTTTAGGAAAGGTGGTTGAGAAGGTGGTTGCAAGGCAGCTTCAGAGGATGCTGGAGGAAACGGATTATCTGGATCTGTTTCAGTCTGGGTTCAGTCTTTTATAAGATGGAGACGGCATTGGTCATGCTTGTTGATGATCTCTGGTGAGAGTGGGATGAGCGTAGTGCATCCTGGCTCTCCCTGATCTCTTGGCAGATTTGGGTACCATCAATCATGGTCTCCTTTTGGGATAGCTGCGGGGATTAGGGCTGGGTGGAACAGTTCTATGCTGGTTTGTTTCCTTTCTCCATGGCCAGTCTCAACTGGTGTTAATAGGGAGTCCAGTCCATGGTCACTACTCTGTGGTGTGCTGCAGGGCTCGGTGCTTTCTCCACTCCTTTTTAACATCTACATGAAACCACTGGGTGAGATCATCTCTCATCATGAGATGAGGTACCATCAGTATGCTGATGATATTCAGAATTACATCTCCATCCTTCATGATCCAAGTGATGCTGTCTTAGCTCTGTAAGGGTCTAGATGGGGGACAACAGGCTTCTGTTGAACCCTGGCAACACTGAATGCCTTTGGGTGGTCTGGGTCTTCTGGATCTGGGACTTTAACATCTTTATCTTGGATGGGTCAGGGACTGCCCCAGACAGACCCTGAGCACAATCTGGAGGTTCTCCTGGACTCATAACTCCTGCTTGAAGAGCAGGTGGTAGTCGCAGCTAGGAGGATCTTTGCGCAACTTCACTTTGTGCACCACTTGCACCCTTTTTTGGACTGGGAGTCATATACCCAGTCCTCATGCCCTGGATTATTGGAATGCTTTGTACAGGGGCTACCCTTGGTAACCAATTGGAAGCTGTAGCTGGTGCAAGATGTCACTGCAGAGACATTTCTAGGGGCCCTTAGAATGGCCCACGCAACACCACTGTTCTGCAAGCTGCACTGGCTGCCAGTCTAATTCTGGGTGCAATTCAAGGTGTTGGTCTTGACCTTTAAAGCCCTTCATGGCATGGGTCAGGTTACCTGAAGAATTGTCTCATCTCATTGAGGCTCTACCAGGGCTAGCAGGAGAGACCTACTGCAGACCTTTTCTGCTGTGGCCCCTGCTCTGTGGAACATTGTGCCCCCTGAGGTGAGGTCTGCACCCACCATTGCAGCCTTCCGGAAAGGTCTTAAGACCTGGCTCTGCCAGCTGGCTTGGGGCCCCAACGAGGACACACCATCTTGGAGATGGCTAGTGATTTAACCCAACTGCTCTCCCCCACAGATCTAGTCTTGCTCCTCCCCTCTCTGTCCAGGTGTTTTTTTTAATTTAATTTTAAATTGTTTTTATATATTGTTAGTTTAATGTTTATTGTGATCCACCGAGAGTTGTATTTGAGTTCAGCGGCATACAAATTTAATAAATAAATAAATAATCATCTGGGGTTTTGGTTAGGAACAGAAATCTTGTGGGGGGGAGGAAATCCCCTTCCACTGACCTCTTAAATGTCGTTTTGCAACAAGGAATACAGAAGAATATAATTGTCTCAACCCTGCATTTAACAAATCGTCTTAATTTATTCAACACGGCCAGCACTTGTAAAAATGCTCGCAAGGTGAGGTCATTTCCCTTCCCAGAACTATTATTCCCTCCCTCCAAGAGAGATCTAGTTTCTTAGTTTTTTATTTAAAACTGTGCCCGCATTTTATGGTGTTGTGTTCAATTTGTGAACCACTTAGAAAGCTTCCACTACGTGCACTAAAAAGCGAAAATACACTCAATAAATAAATAAATCACATGCACAGAAGAAATGGGGAGCGATGCCTCAGCTGAGAAGTGGATCTGACGGTGAGTGCCGGTGACAGACTAGTTCCTTTGGAGGGTGCCACGAGTGGCATCCAGAGCGGCATCTGCTCTGGCTCCATTTATCGGTTCACCGAATAGGGAATCTACTTCAGCCTCCGTTCCAAGATCCGCTGTTTCCTGGGCTTCAGATGCATTTTCCACTGTGCTGTAGTGGTGATGAAAAAGAACACGCACGTGCACACCGACAGACACGCTCACGCACAGCACTGTGCAAAAGTCTTAGGCCACCACCCGCCTTGTTTTAGCAAATGACCGCCCATAATCGCTTTTCGGTCTCAAACAGAAAATGCAGGAAATGTGTCCACGAAGTTTAAAACCAACACAACTTTCAGAACCTAATGGCTTCTTCAGGCAAAAAAAAAGCCGGTATTAGTCAGTGCTAAATACTCGCCACTTCAGCCTATGGAAGCTGCTTTTGTTTTTTCGTTTTTGCTTTTTCCTGTTTTTGAATGCTGCATATGGATTTCCTGGAATTTCTGGCCGTGTTCTCACAAAGAGACCGAGACACGGTCATATGTGGTTGTTATAGCATGGCTAAGACAACAAAGCTCATGGTGGCCTAAGACTTTTGCACGGTACTGTACATACACATACCCATACGCACACATACAGTGCAGATATACATATATACACATACACACACATACAGACGTGTGCGCGCGCATTATGTTGTTTGTAGCAGGAGGGTATGGAGAGGTCTGTGTTTGTCTCTCTCTGTGTGTATCCCCCCACCCTCCTGCAGTAAACGACAAAAACATCATTCATTAAAAATATTCCTGATTCAGTGATTTGTCCCAATCACATTTTAAGTCAAACCTTGACTGGGTCAGGCCCTTGGCTGACGAATTACAGCCTTGACGAATTATGAGGATGGGAAAAAAAGGTGGCCCTCAGCGCGCTTGCGGATGATTACATGCAGGCAGGGCCTTCATTTGCTGACGCCAAGCGTGGCTGGCACGTTCTCGCTGTTTCCTCGCGAACGGCGTTCCCCTCTGCGACTTCTTCAGCATGGTGCAAACAATGATTGAAGCTTAGGAAATAGGATTGTAGCAGCGGACTCATTTCTTTCCACCACTGCCTGCCCGTCAAAGGCATAGAATCAAGCTCAGATGATGATATCTCTCTCAGTGCATACCACACTTATAGGGGGCTTTAAATGAAAATCTTTTCCTCACAAGCCCCAGAGGGGGGAGAGAGCAAAGCTTCCTTTCTGTCAAAATGCTTGGGCACTCAAAATGCATATCTTTGCATTTAGTTGGATAACTTTAACCCTAGAGAAGCATGCATGTGTGCGTGGGGGTGTATCTAAGTAAGCATGTATGGAAACTGTGGCTTCTCGTTCTGAGACCAACCTGTTTCTCTGGTTGAACTTCTTTAGGAAGTTGGATAGAGGAAGGTAGCAGGGCTCCACGTCAGTGATGGAGCATTAACAATGTGTGAGTATCCACTGCTTTACTTAGGGCAGGTGACCTGTAGTTTCCTAGTTCCAAGTGTTAACATTCCTTCAACGTTAGCCGTGATTGCTTAAGATGCTGTGAGTTATAACTTGGGAACATCTAGAGTCCCACAAGCTGCCACCGCAGATTTACATTTAAAAATTAACATATTCAACAGCCTTTGTGCAGAAGTGCTCAATAGGCCTGTACAAAGTGTGCCATCACAACATATTTCAACTTTGAAACACATGGTTATAACTTCAGAAAGAGACTATTCCAGAAGAAAGAGCATTCCAGAAGTTCAGACAGTCCTGGTACACGAGGGTCAGCCCATTCCCAAGTCAAAATAACCCACTGGAGAAACATATCTTGCGAACAGTATGTGCACCAAAATGCTCAAAATTTTCTGGGGTGGGGGCTGTGCCTGGCTTTTGAAAGGTGTGAAATTAAATGTTGTTGAAGTAGTGACTCACTCTGTACTTAATGTTTCTCTTCTGCTCCCTTAAAAGTTACAGTTGGCCATAAGTTGTAGTGGCTTGGGATTCTGGGAACTAAAATTTCATATATTAGGAGGGCACCATGTTGAGGAAGGTTGGTCTGTCTGCTTTTCAAACTGTAATTCCTTTTCCTCCCTTCTGAAGTTGAAGTCACATTGCACCACATTGTACAATTCAACCGCCTCCCGCCCCCCCCCGCCATTTCTGGAAAGCATTCAACAGTCCACTTCCAATTGCTATTAAATACATAAAATAAATTCTGACCTTAACAATTCACTGTCCTGTCCTTGCATTAGAAACAACTATAAATCTGCAACTAAATATAGGAATTAGCCCATTCAGTGATCCAGGCAAGTGTCCTTGCCGTCAGTCTACAGATATCTTACATTCTCTACCACTAGGGAGTTAACAGTTTGCTGGCTTACCATCTCTGTCAAATTTATATTAAAACACTCACTTGGGACTTTTGTTTTTATTTATTTTTAATTGCAGGGCATATATTAATTCTCCTGATTTACTCATTGACAAACTTTCACTTAGAAGATTCACAACCTTATTCTAAATGCACGTGCTTAGGATCAGAAGATGCTGACCTGAGTTCCATATATCGCCATTGAGAATCTCTCTTTCTGGGGGATACTTTTGTGCCACAAACTATAAGTAGAACTGGTTTTCAATGCACAGTGAGCTGACATTACAGCTGTGGAAGACAATAATGAAATGAATAAATAAGGTTTTCCTCACCTTGTTTTTCCTATGTTGGCTTCCTGAAGTCGGTTAGATGGGCTGATTTCTCATATGGTCCAGCTAATATGGATGCTGGCCAATAATGATGAAACCTTTAATCAAAAGCATTTAGAGGTGCAGAACTGCCTAAACTCAGGATATTACTACTGATGGGAAATGTGGTTGAGAAAATGTAATTCTTCTGATAGCATGAAGTGAAAAGGTCTCTTTCATTGCATACACCTAGGTGCAAATCTGAGAACATAAGGTCACGTAATCCCCTCAAACCTTGTGAGCAGCCTCCCAGCCCTTTCAAAATTATTACAAGTTTTTAATTTTAATGTGCTCAAAGAGGAGCATTTTAAATGCAGGGGAATAATCGTGATAATTGTATTTAATGTTTTTTATTCAATCTATCTCTTGGCTTGGTTTTAGAGACCTGAGTAATGCATTTTCAAGGGATAGTTTGTCCAAAGCTAGATCACTGGAAAAGACAAATGAAGAAAATTAGATACTTTGAATTAGAAACTGGAGACCAAAGTGCCAAGCCAAGGTTTCTCCAGAATCTGTTGCTTTCATTACAATGACAAAAGCATTGTCACACAAAAGCAGTTGCATTGTAAGCTCCACCCCTCTGGTACATGTGTACTGTGTCTGCGAGGGAGGTGGACGGTTCAAGAATGTAAATAAATAGATAAAAATAAAATAAATACACATATAGCGAGGCACACCTTGGATAGTGATGGCATGATATTGCTTTTTCTATTTATCTCCTCTTGTATTGGCATAGCATAACTCTCTAGTTGGTGACATTTCTCTCTCTTTCTCTTTTGTCAGCCTCACCAAATAAACCAGGCAGGAAACATGATCGGATACACTAATTTTCCTTTACTATAAAGCTACATTAACAGAATCTTGAAAATCTGAAAGTACATTTTTCCCTTGCCCTCCTACGTAACCCAAGAAACGAGGGAGGTCTCTTCTGAGTCTCTTGACCCACCCATTATCCAGGTATTGCTTCTCTTATCTGACTATTTTCTATGTGGCATCTCTCTGCCCATCTCCCAAGGTCTTTCCCACATACCGATACACTTTAACATATCCTGAAGTTCTGGAAAATTAAATCTCACATGTTGACATGGGAATCACAGTTGACAAACAGAGTCTTGGAGCTAGAGAAAATTGATGAGAATGCCTTGGAACACAAGAAGAACAAATCATTCAATGCTAAATTAAGTAAACCAGATTGCTCACTGGAAACACTGATAATGAAGCTCAGGCTTAAACAATTGGACTCATATTGTAATGGAAAGAGTCATCAGGGAAAACCCTGGTACCTGGAAAAACGGAAAGCAATTGAACAAGAGGCCATCAGAGGACAAGCTGGCTAGATACTATCAATGACTCAAGCATTAGCTGACACAAACAAAAGGAAGCCATTACTAGCAAAAATGATGCCTATTGAGTCATGAAGAGCTACAAGAGACTGGAAAAAAACTAAACAACAACAAAACTTGGTTTTTGGAATGTAGCCCCTAGCCTTGTGCATACTTTAGAGGAGACGTAGGTTTCAGGTTTATTAGACCCGCATATCCTGCAATTCTTCACTATTAGCATGATAATTGGGCCACATGGGAGTTATAAGTTGTAAAACCAACCTGAATGCGAACTTGAATGCTATGCATGGGGATTGTCCTTCCCAGGTGTTGCTTTGAAGACAGGGAAGAGGACATTGCACTAGGCCTATTTTTGGATACCCTGTTACCATGGAGTTCAGCATCTTCCTATCTTACCTCCTTATTTTTGTTTTTCATTTACTTGCTCCTCTTTCTAACCTATCTTTTATACACTACTTCAGCTTCATCTATGGAATTTTCCAAGACCCTTAAAACAAAACAGTAGTTAGTGCTGTATTTGGTATCTCCAGGAGGAATACATTATGTGAAAACACAGAAAACATAATTGATTCCTACAATTTGCAGAATGAGAAAATAAAATTAATCATTAAGTGGTTTTCTTGGATATGACTGATTGTATCTGACTTAGAAAGTAAAATAGATTTTTTCAAAACCAGAGAATGTGTAATTTATTGATCATATAAAAAATAAGGTTTATCATCTAATGGATATAATTTTATAATTTAGTGTGTTTATGTGACAAAGAAAAAAATTTGTAAATAACTGTGGATCTGATCCAGACTTAATTGTTTGTAGAATGCATCCATTGAAATCATTAGGACCAGTTAATCATAATTTAAAACTTACTGATTTCAATTATTTACTCTCAAAATGACTAAATATGGACTCAATCCAATATCAATATCTGTATAGTTGCATAGATTTTAATTACAATAGATCATTTAACTAACACTATATTGGCAATTTTTAAAATTCTCATCCCCAACATGAAAGCTTTATTTATGTACATTATTTGCATACATTGATCCAACTATAATTTTGATTCTCCTGATAGTTGTTTTTTCCCTCCGGTTTTCAACTGTAAACTTCTTATAGACAGGGACCTCTCTAGTTATTGCTAGAATTAGAGTTTTAATAGGTCATTAATGATACTCTACTCTCAACTCTAGAGTGAGAAGTAGAAAAAGGCACTGGGAAACCATTTCTAAAATGTTGGCAAGAAAATTCTTGATAACATTAAGCCAAAATAAAGTTTATTGTTTGAGCCAGCCAACCAATGAGTTTTATCTTAGTCTCCATAACCAATCTTGCTCAAAATATATAGAGTTAATTTGGTTAGCAAATTAACCAATTTTCCAGGCTTACAGAATACTTCATGTATAAAATAACCAAATGAGTTTGCATAACATGCTAGGATACTGAAAAGCCTCAGCTGAACAAAAAATTGAAGCTAACCACTAAATAAATAATGTATTTTATTTACAGTAGAACAATCACATACTGGATTATCAGGCAATATACAGTACAAAGATAAAAAGGATTGTTTTAAAAGAAGTACTATTAGCAGTGAAATATTGACAAATCCAAAAGTAGCAAGTATTTAACTGACAACACCAAGCCCAGACTGAAGTCAATTTTTTTTCTAACCAAAATTGAAATTGAATAGAATTTAACAACTTTCTCAGAAATGGTTGGTGAACAAAAACTGCACACTCTCCATTACTGGCCAATCAGTGCTTTTAAAAAAAGGTAAGAAGTGGAGGGTGCACTGCCCAAGCAGCTAAGATACTGGGCTTGTTGGCTAGAAGGTTGGCAGGTGGGCAATTCAAGACCCAAGCACTGTTGCTTAATGGGGTGAGCTCCTGTAACTTGCCCCAGCTCCTGCCAACCCAGCAGTTCAAAAGCATGTAAAATGCAAGTAGATAAATAGGTACCACCTTTGGTGGGAAGTAACAATGTTCAGTGTTTCAACTATAGTCATGCTATATGACCATGGAAGAGTCTTCGAACCACACTAGCTTTTCAACTATGAAATGGAGATGAGTATCACCCCCTAGGGTTGGACACAACTGGCAGAGGAAACCTTTACCTTTCTACTTTGTAATTGCACTGAATATAATTTAACAGCTTTCTCAGAAATGTATGTCTTCTGGTTGGGGAACAAAAAATGCACCCTCTTTATTACTGCCCAATCAATGCTTTTAAAAAAAGATAAAGGTATCCTTGTCAGTCATGACCAACTCCAGGGTGCAGTGCTCATCTCTGTTTCCAAGCTGAAGAGCCAGCGTTCGTCCAAGGACGCTTCCACGGCCATGTGGTCAGCATGCCAGATGTGCATGGACACTGTTAGCTTCCCCATTGGAGTAGGTGGTACCTATTTATCTACTTGCATTTGCATGCTTTTGAACTGCTGCATTGGCAGGAGCTGAAGTGGAACAAAAGGAGATCACCCTGCTGCACAGCAATGCCAGGTCTTGAACTCAGGCTGCCGACTTTCCAACTAGCAAGCTGAGAGCCATAACCACTTGTGCCACTGGCCTCAATCAGTGTTTTTAGTAAAGTGCAATTACTAAGTACATTCTTTCTAATACACTAAACGCAGTTTAATTTAGCTAACTAAAAAGTCTACAGGGAGCAATGCTGCAAATGTGGGCAATTGTCTACATTATCTCATCTGAGTTTGGGGAGATACACACCAGTATGAAATATTGCTGTATATTCCCTCTAGGGTCCTTGATGTTAAGATATTATGCTTAATTAGTGTGAAAAATCTCCAAAATGGAATAGAAAGAATATTGGGAAAAAAACAGCAACTGAATGTAGAAAAAGATCTGTTTCATAGATCTCCAGTTGTCAGGCACAGCCCAGGAATAACATCTAACCAAAGTTCAGCTTTTTACTTGTTCACAGTATATAGACAGAATTTTGCCAGACTGTACTATTTTTACCCTAATGCATTACCCTGGGAGATCTTAGGGAGTGATTATTCTAAATCTCTTCCTGTGTCTCTGATCCAACTTTGGGCTGGGCTGTTTCTTGTCCTGCTTCCCTCCACTGAATGTGGGAAACTGTCACTTTATTGTAGTACTGATAGAATACAGTATTTGCTGCTCAGGGTTGAACTGTGGGATTGGAGGTGCTCTCTGAGCTTGGTTGTTTTCTTGCAGACATGTTATTACCAAACTAGGTGACATCATCAGTGCTGATGATGTTACCTAGTTTGGTAATGAAATATTCAACAGCAAGAATACTACTTTATTGTAGTGTATCACACCACCTCCGACTTCATACACACAATCCATTACATTAATAATATTTCAGACCATTGGATCTATTCCTTTGCACATCCAAATCAAGGATTTTTGGTTTGATTTCTACTGTATCTTTTTTTTTCAGGGCCAGGCATTATTACAAATGTAGCATGTTCTGTTGATTCAGCTGCTAAATTTTTAACTGTCTTAGAGAAGTGTGTAGTGGAATTCTAACCAATGCTTTCACTGTTATACTTTAAGGGAGAGTTAGATACCGAAATCATGAATACTTCTTTTATTTAAATCCCTCAGCTGTTATGTTCCGAGTAAGGTGAGCAAGAAAGGAGGCATCTTAGAGAGAATGGGAAAAGAAACAAGATCAGTTTTAGGGTTCCACTCGAGCAAAACCAAATAAGGGTTTCTGAGACGTCTTTGAAATAAGCTGCTGGTTGTCCAGAGCTACTGCCTCTGTAGTCATCCAGAATAGGAAATGGTTCTTATAATATTAGTTGTAAAGGAGGTAACTCCAGTGAAAATAAAATGCACTCCTTTTACACAGAGTAAATCTTGTCTGGTAGACTGTGGGGATGATTTGGGATTGTGGAAAAAACATCATTTTCTGTTCATCTTTAAGCCACAAAACAGTTGGCTCGTATATTTCATTTTTGCTTGCCCTCATTTTTTTCTTTTGTTTGCATTATATGCAGATATTGTAGCCCCATCTCTCCCTGCCCATAACTCTTCCCATCTGGCCCTCTTTTCCAGTTTCCCTCTGCAGAGATTAAATAAAATTGGACACTTGGCATGAAAAGAAAAAAAAAAGCTGACATCTATTACCCAAACCTACCCTTTAGAGTATTAAACAAGGCAACAAAAATGCATTGAGAATCTTGAGAAAAGCTATAATGTTCCAATATAGCATTTTAAAAAGCATCCATTGTTCATCTATTAATCGTACTTTAATTATGGGAAAAAAGCAGCATGCCAGAAATTATTCCTTTTATATCCAGGGACAACTCTAAAGTATAGATGATATTTAACCTTGGATAAAGGAATCTTCTTGCTGTTTTTTGAAAACATTTCAGATGAATATTTCGTCCACTGAACAATGGTAGTTAATGTGTACGAACACAAGACTAGATTTTAGCTGGATGGGTTTCCCATAGCATCCTCCTTTTTCAACTAATGCACTATTATGATTTTTTTTGTTATTTTTGGTTGTATGTTTCTTTGGTTGTATGGAAGAACGTTGGCCACTCTGTCTATTTTATGTATCTTCCTACTTTCTTTTATTTCTATTATATGCAGATATTTTAGCTCCACCACTCTGCCCATAATAAGACTTCCCATCTGTTGGTCTTTTCCAGTTTCCCTCTGCAGAGATCAAATAAAATTGGACACTTGCCATGAAAAGAAAAGAAAAAAGAAGCTGATCGCTTTTATTCATTTATTAAATGTATATGCCATCAGACTCAACAAGACTCTTGGCAGCTCACAATAAAAACATTACCCAAATCTACCCTTTAGACTATTATACAAGGCAACTAAAAT
The DNA here is from genome assembly GCA_032468055.1 of Acrochordus granulatus. Classification (NCBI taxonomy): domain Eukaryota; kingdom Metazoa; phylum Chordata; class Lepidosauria; order Squamata; family Acrochordidae; genus Acrochordus; species Acrochordus granulatus. The sequence goes on along the minus strand of JANHZU010005101.1, from coordinate 232,841 downwards.
GCATTGTATTGCACTGTATCCATTTCCCCCCTGACGTCTCCAGGGAGTAGATAGCTAGGATGATGGAGTGGCTAAGACAATGGGCTTTCAGGCCCAAGCCCAGATGAACTCCAAATGAGTCCAGATCTTTATTTGCTTACACCTAATAGACACCAGACTAAAATTATAATATTCTAACTCTACAGATTATACCCTGGAATATTGTAGGATGTGGCTACCCTGAATCTTTTCCTCCTTTCCCCATCCAGGTCAGGATGATACTACCTCTTGTCTTGGGCTTCTCTGCTGGAATGTGTTGCCTCCTCCTAGGAGACTCTGGTTCTCTTGCCAGAATCCGCCCACCCATTCTTTCTCCATCTGCACATTCTTTCATATGGTAGGAGACTCTAAGTTTTACTCTTGCCTTAGAGTTGGATGATTTTGATTAATTCATTCACTGCCAGTTCTGTTAAAAAGGCAATGACAAATCACTTCTGGCAATTGTAGCCAAGAAAACTGCATGTCGTTTCAAGTAATTGTCAGAAGATGCAACAGTGGAGAAAGACCTTGAGAAAAAGGGAGAAGAGATGGTGCTTACAGAAAGCTCAGATAAGAGGAGGCACAATCTGCAGATGGGTGGAGAAAGAAAAAGGACCCTCTCTAGCTTCTCAGTCTTCAAAGGAGGAGGCTTTGTACGATCAGACTTGCAAGGTTCTGTTAATGTAACCTTACAATAAAATAAAATTAACTCCTCTGGTTTACTTGGGAAGGCTGACAGAAGCCAAGACAGGTTTGAAGACACACACACACAAACACACACAGAGATTCACACATAGGTACAGTTTGCGGAGTGAAGGCAAGCTTAAAATGTGAAACTTTTTTTCCTGTATAGAGAAAAGGATCTCCTTATTCCATATTCTTATATGTGTTTGAAACATGTCACTAAACTACATCATTTTTCACTGATACAATGTCAAATCAAGGACAACAACGTATGACTGAGAAGGATGCATTTCATAGAAAGAGAGCAAGAGAGAACAGGGTAAAAAAGTTTTATTTTCATGGTTCAGAAATATCTGACAGGCAGTGTAATTATCTGAGGTACTTATGACAAAAAAAATACCCTGATTTGTCAGGATTGCAAACATCACTGTAACTGCAGGAGTCAAAACAATTGTGATTAAATCACTTCTTGAATAATATATGGATATAGAATGCTTAAAAAAATCCACATTCTTGTGACATCATTTGTATATGGATTTTTCCCCATTTCCCATTGCTAGAAAGGTGTTAAGTACAGGCTTTGTCATAGTCATAAAACAAAACAAAACAAAAACAAAACACATGCTACTCATAAAAATAGAACAAAGGACAATATGAAAATAACTTTCTTCTAGAATTAGGGGACAGCATAGACACTAGATTTTGACAAAAATATTTTTTTTAAACCTAACTTTTTCATATGGAATGCACTGAAATATGGAACACAATATCCATTTGACATGCTGATACTTTGCAATATATTTTGACCCATTTTCTAAGCAGTATCAGAAGGTTAGATAATAGGTTATTGAAATCAAGAATGCTGGCTAAAAGTTGAAAGTGGAGCTAAGGAGATTCATTCGAAGTAAAAGTGGAGCCACACACATCTGAAGATCAGGAAGAGTTCACAAAAAGACTGCAACTATTTGTCTCCTCATTTAAGAATAGAAATGTATAGGACGAGGCTATAAATCACGTAAAGGAGAAAGCTGAGCTGGTATACGTAATGCCGTTTCAGCCCATATATTTGAATCAAGAAACCCATTTGAGAAGAAATGGGTTAGAATATTATCTGCCAAAGCATGAAAGGGGCTCATAAAATTGAAATGATGCTAAATAGTTTGCCTTTCTATAAATCTATGGAGCAGGCTCTTGTGTACAGTCTGCTCCTAGCATCCCAAAAGGGATCTTGCACAGCTGGAAAAATGTAGAAAAGTCAAAATTATTAAAAGTCTGGAGCAATGTTCTTGGGAAGAAATGATAGAGTACTTTGATTTTTGAGCTTAGGGGGAAAGTTAGTAAAATTTGACATGATAACTCACTAATCAGGTGTCACAGGTTCAGTTCAGCCTAGTGGAAGCATATAAAATTATAAGTGGGGTTGTCAAATACATTGTTGGAATGGCTGAACAATTCCTACTTCAATATTTTCACACATGTTCTATAATAATAAATTATTCCCTCCCACCACCCAAGATATAAATGTTTCAATTAAATTGCTTTGTTTTGAGCTAAACATGAAGAATATTGAAAATTGTGAGACACAATTCCTTAGGAGAATTAGATTCTAACTCCATTATTAGTTTCACATCAACATTTCAACAAATGAACTCTGTCAAGCACTCCCAGATTTTTCAAAGAAAATAACTCTTTGCGATTATTTTATTTTTATGTTTTCTTTTTTTTGGGGGGGGAAACATTCTTTGAGAAAGCCCATAATAGCTCTACAGTTTTCATCACACCTGAAAACTGTTCATTTTTGAATATAGAAACACAATAAAAGGAGAACTCACCTGTGCTTCATGTTCTATTATTTCTTTATGATTTGTCTCTGCTACTCAAAGTGCCACCCAAAGGCAGCCTGGTCATCATTTCATCACCTTCCTATTTCAGGGGTCCATGAGTTGCATTCAGACGGCATAACACAATTTTCAAGCTAACAAGTTTCCTAATGCATCTAAACCAAAATATACTTAGAAGATGAAAGCCTTACTTCTTATTTATTTATAACCTGGCTGCAAAGATGACATAGATGTGATTGTGGAAAAGCCCTCACAAATGGCTCATTTTAGATACCACTACTGAAATTAAATGGGAAGCAGATACAGAAACACGGAAAGTGCAAGCCATGTTATCTAGATCCATTTGTGGGCTCATAAATCTCCAAACTATACAGATAGGTAGCCACAGACAGTAACAGGTTTCATAAATGGATGTGCTACTTTAGCAATGGCTGTACCTGCACTTCAGCTCAAGATATCAGTCAGAAATATTATGAATCTACAACAAAAGTCTATTTAAAAGGAAAAGAGAGAGAAAGGGGAAGCTGTAATCATTTACCATTATACTGAGCTTGGTCATCCTGTATACCTATAATTTTTCAATAACTGCTTCCTCTCAGAGCAGATTCTCCTTCAGAAAGTGATAACAACAGACCCGTGGCAAACGATATAAAGCTGCTCTTGAAATATTTGATTCATAAAGCTGCTCTTGAAACATTAGATTCATATCTTAGTTCACTATGCCATTAACTTTCTATCTCTGTGCTCCATCCATCCCTCCATGTTCACAATCAGTTGAACAGCATCAGTAAGCAGATTGCCAGGAGCCACAGACATGTTGATTCTGTTCTGAGATTGGAGATTAAGCTATATCTAAAGATCTGCCCCAAACCTTTCCTTCGAAACACCTGCGAATTACCTCAATTTTTAGGACAGAGGAGAGAAACAAAGAGAGGCTGGGTTCATGCGTCATGCCTGGTTATCCATGAAATAAATAAATAAGCTTCACTTCATTGGGTTCACTCAACTCTGAATTACAGAATCAGAATTGGAAAAAAACTGGAAAGGTCATTAAATCCGACTTCCTGTTCGATGCAGAAATCCGAAGTAAGACTCCCTGATGGATAACTTCAGCATATCCATTAAAGAGGAGTCCACTTTGAAGCTGCTCTTATTTACAGGGAGGATTTTTTTTTAAACCATTTTGGTTGGAATCTGCCTCCCTGTAATGTAAATCCCTTATTGTGTACCATGATCACTCGGTTGTCAGAGAACAAGTCTTGTTCCTATAAATGACAGAAATATAGGTCCCGTCCTTCTCTGGTGTAACATTCTCTCAAGTATTTGAAAAGGACTAGAGATTTCTTTTCAGCCTTCTTGAGATTAAATAATTCTAGTTGCTTCATTCTATCTTCCTGGGAGTTAAATATTAATGGCCTGGTTATTTTTGTTGCCCACAACTGTCCAAATGATCACTCTCCCCTTCAGAAGGGGGATGAATCACTTTCAGGAAACCTCAAAGAGTCTCAAAGAATTGATACCCAGGAAGGTATGTAAACACTTTGCTACATGTTTCCATATTATTATTGAAAATTCACGCCATGTTGGAAGGAATATCCTATAGTCTACACCTTAATGTGCAAAGGAAATTCTTGGTTATAAGTAAGAAATAGTCATTGTAGGGATTCTTGTAACCATATCCCTTTCACCTCAATAAATCTTGCTAGTGAGACTTCATGAAAATCGTGGTTGGAAAAGAACCGTTTGCAGCTTGAAGTAGCTGCCACAGGGCCAGACAGAGAGAGAGAGATAAAAAAAGATAGTCAGACAGACAGATTTATAGACAGACAGATAGCAAAATGTTTTTATAAGGTGTTTCCCAATATTATTCATTTCAAACACAGGCTTTCTGCTACTGCTCTACAAGAGAAAGAAGACGGCAAATTATTCTCATTGCTGCCGATTTAACAATTGTGGTTTAATAGCGTAGCATATTATTCATATTTAAATTCCTACTTTGCAATTGGAAGTTTTTGCAAAAAAAGAAGAAAAAAACGTAGAGGCTGATTTATGAGTCTCTTGCAAAACAGATACTTTGTTTTCTTCCAAACTGTGCAGTAACTAATAAACAGAAAGAGGAAAATGATAATGACAATTATTTCACCAGACAGCAGGGTTCTGACTGATGCTTCCAATAATACTCTGTCATGGTACAAATTAGCAAGTTTCCCCCTACCCCAGAATTCTTCCCCCCACCGAATAAACAGAAGACAAACATCTTGACTCTCTTTGAAGTATTTCCATTGACATCTGGGACAAGTGAAAGTGAGAAGTTGGTTATTATTTTAAATCTTATCCATACAGCAAGCATTTTCAGTGTCGCGTGTAAGCTCAAAGAAATCCAAACAAGAACATATACAGAAATGCCTGTCTTAGGGCCAAAAGCACACAATGCTGGATATGTTTATGACAAACAAAGCAAAATATGTCTTCGGTCATGCTCAGTTCTTGGAGACTGCCTGGACAAGTCGCTGCAATTTTCTTGGAGTAGTTTGCCATTGCCTCCTTCCTAGGGCTGAGAGAAAATGATGCCCTGGGTCACCCAGTAGCTTCATGCCTAAGTCAGGACTAAAACTCATAATCTCCTAGTTTCTTGACTGATGCCTTAAATTTTACACCCAATTGGCGTTCTTATTTATATTATTTATTTTTACATTTATATACTGCTCAAGTCCCAGTGACCTGGAACATTTTTCTTTTGCTAAAAGTTGATGCAAAACGTCTACATACAAAAGCATATATTGGAAGCAGTATTAAGATGGACCCAATCCTGCTGGCCTTTCACACGGTTTACATCTGTGCCTGGGCCTAGGGCCCAAAGGGTGCGAAGAGTCCTGTCTTCTGATTATACTAACAACCACATTGTAACATCTTTCTC
>JANHZU010005101.1:196885-211246 GCA_032468055.1 Acrochordus granulatus | reverse complement strand
CATTATATCACACTGGATAAGCAAACTCATAAACCTTGATAATTCCAGTCATCACTATGCTAGGTGGCTGACCTTGTGATCAAGGGTTTGTAATCATGCTATACTGATATCACTGATTAAAGGTGTGAGATAAACATTTACATTATGCTATGCTGATATTTGGGGTCACGAAGAGTTGGACACGACTGTGTGACTGAACAACAACAACATGCTGATATTACAATAAAAAGGAAACAAAGGGAAGTTTACTGCTTATATGCACTAGGAAGGAAGGAAGGGAGAGAGAAAGAAAGAAAGAAAGAAAGAAAGAAAGAAAAAGAAAGAAAGAAAGAAAGAAAGGTCATGTATATAGGAAAAGGCGAACCTTCTACCAGCAACCTGACTTTTTTCTGTAAACATATAAGTGGAATTTTACAGTGAAATCTTCCTATTCATCCACATCCTTTTTGAAACCATTCAATACACTCCTTTAATTTTGAACCCAGTGTCCACTTTGTGTTGTGGGTTTTAAGGGATTAATTCTTCCCCGTTTAGACATAACTCTCCAAGAATGTATTTTGTACTTCCTCTGGTGTTGGTGTATTCTGGGTATATGATAGGACATTGCATCTATCTCCTGTTAATAGGATGTGGGCAACAGGATGTTAGCCTGCAAAGTGGTTTCCAGGTTACTGATTTTAGTACAGAATGGTGTCAGTGTGCATGCAGAATCTTCTTGGAACAGTGAACTGTGTGAAGTGTGAAAAAGGATGCTTGGTGGGAAAATGAGATGGAATAGTCTGCAGATGAAGGAAAAAGGCAGGTAAAAGAATGACTGCTGCAAAAACGATGAAAGACATTGTGTTTTATCTAGAGAGAGACAAAAAAAGGAACACAATAATTGCATAAAATATAGTCAAAGAAAGCAAGGAATGGTTAAGATTAAAAGAAGAGAAATGCAAGACTATTTTGACAGGAAATAATAAACACACTATTGAAGTATGTGAGAAGAACTAAGCAGAAGCTTGCAGCAGAGAGATCAAAATTAAACATAAAAGCAGTGAAATGATTGGAGATAGAACTGAAGAGAATGCTGGAAATTTGTATGGAAATAATAGGGAAGTAAAACAAATACTATGTTAGTATCCAAGAAGGAAAAAAAAACATGAAATAGAAATAATAAATGCTGTAAGAATGTTGAAAAAAGGTAAGATGAATATGGTTTGCTAATGGAGAAGCTGTGGATTTTTTTAAAAAAAATTAGGAAAACTGCATCAGTGCCAGTCGGTTTGAAGATTATAATTTTTGCTCCTTTGTTCAAGATAAGAGGCAGAATCAATGAATGCAAAAACTACAGGGATTTATTTATTTATGGCTGAAAGGGCATTTAGAGGTGACAGTGAGGAACACTGGGAAGTTCAGTGTGCATTATGCTGGGCAGGGAATATGCAGACAAGATACTTGCTCTTCAGCTGGTCATTAGGAAAAGTACAATATAAGGAAGAAAGTTTGTATGTTTGTTAGTTTAGAAAAAGCATTATGATAAAGCAAAAGGCCATATATGAAGCAGTGGATGGATGTAGTGGAAACAATGATGGTTTGCAAAGACAGACAGAGATGAAGAATGAATGGTATTGATGTAACCTAGATTGAGTTACGTTTCCTACTTTTTTCCTTCTCTGATATCTTCAGTTTTGTGCTCTGCGTATTATTTACCCTGAAAAGGAATAAACAGTCTGAATCAAAGTTTGCCATGCTTCCAAGCTTGCTGGTAGCATATTCTTGGACATGCTACAGAGGTAGCATTATACAAAGCGATCTCAACATGTCATCCAGATTCAGTTGATGAATGTTTGTTTGTGGTGCCTTCAAGTCAATGTTTGAACTGTTTGAACAAGTCTCTGCAGCTTTCTTTGCAAGGTTTTTCAGAAGTTATTTGCTCTTGCCTTCTTCTTCCTAGGGCTGAGAGAGAGAACTGGCCCAAGATCACCCAGTTGGCTTTGTGCTGAAGGTGGGGCTAGAACTTACAGTCTCCCAGTTTCTAGTGTGATGCCTTAACCACTACACTGAACTGGTTCCATTGTTGATAGTGGATCTATACATAAGTCTTTTAAAATGGGTGGCAATAAATCAATATCAACATCTCAAGCAGCTTTCCAAAGCTTTAAGTGGCATGTGTAAATTTAAAAAAGATGCCAAGATAGATATTTTTTCACACTAAAGATTGTTAGTCTTGTACAAAATATTTCAGTTTTCAGATTATTCAAGCTTGAAATGTCTGATTGCAAGCCTAAGGTTGGGATGGACAGTAGACAAACTTACAGATAGCCCAAAATATTTGATTGCCTGAGGTTGAACTGAAAAGTGCCTCCCACCCATCCAAGTCAAGATGTATAACACCTAATGCCAACCATGTTATTTTGGCACCTAGGACAAAAAAAATACCCACTACATCAAGAAGTTTAACTCCAAAAATTCAACAGCCAGGCAAATAAATTGCTGCTATAAACATGGCCTTCAAGATCTGCTACCTGAAGTGCTTATTTTTATTTGCCTTGTTGTAGGTCTAGGCTTGGAAGGTTAAATGTTCACGTTTTCACTTAGCCATGAAGTTCATCTTGAACTAGTTGTCATCCTTCAGTTTATCTTAGTTGCAGAGAAATTGGGATAATGAAATGGATATGGAGGACATTGCACAGGGGGCCTAAGTCTCTTGAGGGAAAAAGGAGCTAAATACAGAAGGTGATACTCTGGAGGGGACTCACATGATGTTTATTTTAAAAAAAGATGCAAGCTTATACTGGCTCAAACGATTTACAAAGGAGTCATATTTAATGAAAAGTGACAAGGTTAATGATGTTTGCTCTCATTTCTTAGGGTATCTAATTAACATCATTACATTTTACAAAGCTACTTTATTGATGGTATAATAAAAAGTAAGCAAAACGCTAAATTGCATATCAAAGCAGCTGGAAACATCTGGTATTAAGGACTTAAGGCAAAATTTCTGTTTAGTACCAAAATAAAAATGAAAGAGGAAGGAAATGAAAAGTGTGATAGGGTGGAAGAGGGAGGAGGGGAGAGAGGAGGTTGTCTCTCCAGGCTTTTGAACCAAAGGACGGCTCAACAACAACAACCACAACAGAAAATATGGAGCACTTTCTGTAGCAAATGCAGTTTCCTTGTTTATCCTGCTGCACTTTGGATCCAAATCTAAATATATAGGCAGGAATTAAATAAATACCTTAACAAGCTATTTGATGGGCTTCCAGTTTAACTATACTGTTTGCTGAGGAACTGGCACTCCTTGTTTAGCCCATGGATAATATGAAGTTATTTATTGTTACACTCCTTAATCTACAACAGAGTTTCTCAAACTTAGTCAGTGTAAGATGGGTGGACTTCACAAGCTGGCTGGAGAACTCTGAGAACTGAAGTCCAGAAATGACCAAGGCTGAGAAAAATCTTCTCTAGAATTCATCTGCAATTTTCAGAATCTAGCAATACTGCATTAGGGACATTAGAGATCAATAGAAGAGAATATTTGTAGCTCATGATTGAACTGTGGCATCCTTGGTGCCTTTTGGGCTTGGTTGTTTCCTCTAAGACATTTCATTATCTAACTAAGTAATATCATGAGGTGATGATGTTACCTACTTGGGTAATGAAACTTCTGAAAGAAAATAACCAAGCTCAGAGAGCCCGACCCCATATTAGAGATCATCACAATAAGGAGTGCAGCTATTTGATGTGTGATATTTCCATTTACTTCAGAAGGAAAAAAAAGCAGCAGCAGTACCAGATGTTTCCATAAAAAGAGCTCAAGAGGGAGCACCAATAAATCATGGAGGTACCATGGGGTTCTTTCTGGTGGTGGGCAAAATGTTTCAAGTTCAAAACAGTTATTTCTAGTTTGAAATGTATCTGAGACATTCCAAATGGTAGAAACATTCATGCAGAATAACTCATTTCATGCTTAAAATTGTTGTTTTGCATTCAAAATAGCCATTTTATATTCAAAACGGACTGGTTTGCATGCACAAGAATTGACTTGTGCTTGAATTGGGGAATTTGAGCCTTGCTATTTTTAATACATAAAGGTTCATATTCCAAACATTCTCCATACCTGTTCTTCTTATCAATGTGAATCCAGTCCTGAAATAGTCGGTAATAAGAAATGCTCTTTCCCATACAATATTCAGATAAGCTTTTATTCAAAGCAGTTACTACTATGTTAGAAGGACAGTAGAGCAAACTACATTATACTGAGCCAGACTATTGATCATAAGCAATGTCTGAAAATGACTCTAGGCTTTCTTATCTTATTTGGAAATGCTGGAAATTGTATCCTTCCCTGTCTATGGACAAAGCAAGTACTACATTATTAATCTATACTGCTTTTAGTATGTGGAAATTTCTTATACTTTTCAACTGTTTCTCTACATCTGACAGAATTGGGCTGAATTTTTGTTCAATTACGTTCAAGGAAATTCTATCAAACCCTAATGTTCCCTATCTATAAGTAGATATGTGTAGAATTATATGTATTTATTTATCAAATTTATATAGTGGCCATCTATCCAATGAAACTTCAATTGTCTAGCAGAATAAAAACACAATCCACCAAAACCCAAAAAAGAAACATTTTGTCAATCCCCCCCAAAAAAACCCAGTTCATGCACAATGTTCCTGAATTCATAATTAGCATCTTAGCCATAATGCTAGGAATGTCAGGTCTTCATGGCCTTCTGAAAGGCCAGTATGATTGGGGCTATTTTTATTTTATCATAATGCAGACACCATGATAACAAAGCACACTCCCTAGGATGCACCAGGGAACACTGCTTCATTGAAGAGACCTGGAGTGTACCCACTTAGATCTAGTGGGATAGACAGAGATCAACAGTGACTGTGTTGGAAAGTGCACCCAGAGAAGGAGTGGGGGGAATCACGGCAGGACCACTATAGTTTCTCAGGGAGGGGCAGCACATTCCAGACAGAAGGCCAAATTAAGAGACTGCACAGTCCTGAGAAGGATGGCAGAGGGAGGCAGAGGTTCAAGTAGACGTAAACCAGAATCTCTGAGCATGTATGTATTAGATTAAGAAGACTATAGCTTTAATCTGACAAGAATCTATTTGTTAAGTGTAAGCAAATAAAGAACTAGACAAGATAGATTTCACTGTGTCTTTGGGCTTGCGCCTGAAATGACAGGTGTCCTGCAGTTAATATGGACCTGTGCCATGTAGGGCTTTAAAGAAAATAACCAGGATTGTGAATTGCATCTGGAAGTGATATTACATGATTGTACTGTGATGCACCCAATATTGTGCATTGTGGACCTGATATTGATCTAGTTGATGCTGGCTCATATTTTATTGAGCAGAGATTGTTCTGAACATACTCTTTCATCCTCTTTATAATATTCAGAGTGAAAATGGCCACATGACATGCAGAATATTTATGGAAACACACTTCAAAGTAACATTAGAGAAAAATAACTAAACCCAGAAAATCAACACAGCAGGTACCATGAGTAGATCTGCAGGCCTTGTGACAAAGGACGGTTGCTTAGTGATTTTGATTAGATTGCTCTGCAAATCCAGGCAGAGAAAATAAGAGTAAAATCAAGTCTTTTGAGAGAACACACCTGGAGCTTACTCATCCACAAGTACACTTCAGTACTTAAAATTATCAGACCCACTCTCCCTTTTTCCATCCAGTCAGTCGAATGCATTGATTAAAAATATTAATATTAAACATTAAGAAGGTTTTTGTCCTGTAAGTTGAGTTTCTACCTATTTACTGAGCTGTTTACTTCAATAGACAAAAACAATGGAGTAAAACACCTCCAAAACCTGATACGATACACGGGTCAGATTCGATATCTGTTTAAAATGGCAACTGATGGAAAACACACATTGTGTAATGAGAGGAATAAATATTGCCAAGAAATGTGTATTGTGCTTATTCTCAGCAGACTAGTGATTTTTGTTTTCAATAGTTGCTGGAGTGGGTGAATATTTATAAATATTGAAGTGGGTGAATATTTATTGACATTAAAGTTTTCATAAAATTTTTCAGTGATTCTCATTGCAGAGGCGTTCAACATACTGAATATTAACTGTAGATAAAAAACAACATCAACAAGAAAACTCTTAAAATATTAACACCATTAAAACATCCCTAACTCAGCACTACTACTGAGCTTGTTTTAATGGACCAGGACAGGGATGAACATTCTACTGTTTTGAAAGGATTCAAGGAAAATGCCAGCTGAAAGTATTAAATATGTTGATGAATTTTGACTTTGGAAACCCAGTTTCAAATGTGACCTTGATCAAGAATGATGATTCTGATACCTTAGCCTGTGTCAATAATACATGGTATTATTCAAAGCTGTGAAATCCGTTTCCTGACCTGGACTGTGTTGAAGGGCCGACATCAATCTGAAAAACTTGAATATAACATAAGAAAGCTTGAGTAGAACATAAGAACATAAGCAATGTCCTGCAGGATCAGACCCATGATCTATCTAATCAAGCAGTCTGTTCCCTCAGTGACCACCAATTGCACAAGGAAGTCCATTTCTTAGATATGGCCTTCAGGACAGTCCCTCTGCCATTAAGGTTAGATCATTGATCCCTACAATTTTCATGAATTGGTCCAATCCCCATTTTTTCACTCAAGCCAGTAGTACTTGGTACTTGACTTGGTAGTGACTTCCAAAGTTTAATTACAGATTAATTACAGATACTTCCTTTTGCTGGTACTAATACTTGCTCTCTTTTATCCTGGTGAATTTGTGTGGAACCAGTCAGAGTTTCTTCATACTTTCTCTTTTTCCTAGGCTTAACACATGCTATTTTTTTCTGCAGCCTTTTCTGCATATATTCTTCTACATCAGCCATCTCCTTGATTTTGTCCTTAGTTTATCAGTGCCTGAACTATTACAGAGCTTTGTGGTGAAGGGGTAGCTGCCACCAAAAAAGAAAATGAGAGCAAGGTAAAAATCTTACTTCTCTTGAATTCTTGGGAATGGACTCAGCTGGGACAGAGCATAGACAAAGCCATAAGGTTGGTCAGGTGCAGAAAAGCACAAAATGCCACTTTTTAAAATGATATCCACCCAGAGATTTGTACTGTTCCTATCCTTCTGATCTGAAGAGTAGGATGAATGGACCAATTAAGACCTGGATGTTCTTTTGGGACCTGGGATAGAATGAAGTCATATGCTGGGATGTGGGATATAATATTGGTTATAGGCTATTTGCCTTTTGGAGATTGGTTCCAGTTAACCGTCTTCTTTTTTCTATTTGACATATTTTCTTTTTCTTTTCACTTTTATAGAGTTGTAATGGAGCTGGGCAGTCTTAAGGTTGAAATCATAAAACAAATTCATGAATTAATAAATAGTAGCAAAAGGATCCAATCAGCAATCTAGAATAAATTAATAGATGCATTTACGCCTAACATTGACAGACATTTTAAAGTTATATAGGTTGTATCAGTTACAATGATTTGGTTTGGCTTTGACTTGATGGTTAGCATCAAGTGGAGCATTAAGCAGATGTTCAGTCAAGCCATAGCTAACAGCGGTTGAGGTAAAAAGTGGAAGAGCTTTTATGTTGATGTTGACCAGTCATCATCTTGCACATAAGTATAAAAATAAACATAATGATTTCAGTTTATATGTAGACTAAGCCAACATATATCTAGGTTTGAAGAAATTAAAACCAAGTGACAGTTTATTTCAGCCTGCCATGCCAGACATGATCTCAGCATCCTGCTTCATAAAAAATGACAAAAAAGAAAGCCACTGTGAAGTTTAATTCTTGCATTATAAATTCTTTTCAGTCTTTTGTGTGGAAACATGCACACACACACCCCATTGATTTTTCTTCTCCCTGGTTACCTCTCAAGGGCTGAATAGATTCCTGGCTGTCTATTTTCTTGCTTCACCAGCCAAATATTAATGGCCTCTCTAACAGCCAGAAATGTATTTGACCAAAAGTGCATTCAGCAGGCAATCCATTATCAATGAGAAGATCCTTTCAGGACTTTGGAGATCTGGATCCAGAGAGTTAATAGTACTCAATAAGCATTATGGCCCAGCTGGTAGATGGTTTTAACATTCCCACCTTCACCTGCCTATTCTAAATTGCAGATATAATTCCCATTTCAATGTACCTCCTATGAGGTAGGAGCTAGAAGATTACTGTTTGGAAAAGAATTACTGTTTTTTTAACAGAACAAAACCTTGGGTCAGCAGACTTCTCTTTTGATTTCTATTGTTAAATAAACTGAAACTTAACATTATATCATAACTAGACTTTACTGCAGGAGTCGACTGTGTGCAATAGACAGTGTGTATGTTTGGAGTTTTGAGAGTAAATTGGGGGTATTTATAAAATAACTGTCATGATGAAGGATTGTGCTATGACATGGAATTAAAACAATGTCACTAATTCCAATCAACCTTAAGTAGAACCATGCAAAGCATTGATTCAAAGTTTTGATTCAGCCAATCACCTCTTTAAATCAAATTGAAGAATCTATTTAATATATTCAATAATACAGGACACTTCTGAATTGATTTGAGAATTCACTAGACTCTGCATATATGTATGCACAATTTGATAGAAGTGAAGTGTATTGGTTTGATCTGACCATTTGAATCAATAATGCAAATCAAGTCACCTCTTTGAACTGCGCAAACTTAATTATTGCTTGGTTAAATCACTGATCTTCAAGTGATATAGAGGAAAGGAAAGGAAAGGAAAGGAAAGGAAAGGAAAGGAAAGGAAAGGAAAGGAAAGGAAAGGAAAGGAAAGGAAAGGAAATTCAGACAAATAATTCACCAACAGCAAGCTTCTTTACTAAGGGAAATTATTCTCAATACTATTACAGATTTTCAAAGTGATTTTGCCTCAAATGAATTACAGTAATAAAGCCTACCTCTAATTATAACACAGTAGTTAATTTTTTCAAAGTAAGATTAAATAACCTAATTGCTAATTAGCTGCAACATACAATTTTATATGTTTTATAAAATGCACAATAGAAAGAGCTGCTTCATATAATTAAATGCTTCCTCATCCCAAGTTTGCTTATTAGAACATTGGATACTATTTTCATTCCACCAGATCCTAGTAAGCAGAGCCCATCTTCAAAATTCCAATTAAAATTAATGTCACCAGATACAATCTAAAAATCTGATATTTAAGAACTTTTAAAACAATATTCCACATAATTGCATTTTGAATATTTTTCCCTTTTAAGGGATCCACCTGTACAATTTTAAATGGTTAAGCCATCTCTCTTAGTTATTTAAAAAGGGAAAAAACAATAAAACCTAACATGTTCATCTGCATGTATGAACTATCCTCTATACACTATGTTATCCTCTCTTCAAAGCTTTCTCGCTTATTAATTACTAATCACCAATTTAAGACAGCATCATTGCAAGACCTCTTAGCTGCTCAGATTTTTGTTGTTATGGGTAATTGTGGTGCTTAATGGTTTAGAGTCCAAGACATTTTAAAACACATACAACAACGTCTTCTATTGATTGATTGATTGCATCTTTAAAGCAATGTTTTCTTACCACCTGACTCCCAAAGAGATGTACCACTACATAAACTCTGCGAATGTAAATAATAGTTGTTTAAATAATAAGAAAAGAGGAAAAACCAAGTATAATAACAACACTGAGAGTAACAAACATGTCTGATGCAGTTACTCTCTCTGTCTTGTTGTAATCCAAGGTTTCATGCAGAGTTTCATTTCTTTTCTTTTTTTCTACAATGTTCAGTTGAGAGAGTAGGACAGAGTAAATATTTAGTTTCTTACCTAAAGTTATAATATGTTGGGAGAGTGTGATAAGGAAGTTGAAGACCTTGGGTGAAAGACAGCCAAAAAAAAAAAGAGAGTATGAAGAGAATTATAGAGCAAGATCTAAAAGTTCAGAGATGTTATGCATGGACAGCAGTTTGCTTCATAGATGCTGACATTCAGAACTGAACAGATTCCTAAAATTAACAAGAGAGGGTTCCCAAGATAAGCAGGATTCTCCTCTGAGGTAAGAGATAATTATTTTACATTTCTTTATTTTATTTATTTACATCAAATTTAGACACCACCATCTCATTCTCAGAGTAACTGTGGGCAATTTACAGCCAAAGGCATAAAAAACATATAAAAACCACTCTGTGAGCACCACTGAGTTGGCAAAGCCAGTTCTTCGCACCCTTTTGAAAGGCCAGGGGAGTGTGAGGACACTCTGGGGGCAAGATATTCAATAGCGTGAGGGCAATGGCAGAGAAGGCTTTCTTCTGGACCTGCCAGTCGGAATTCTTTAACTGATGGGGTCCATAAGATCCCTTCCTGGCTGACCGTGTGGGAAAGGTCAATGTGATGGGAGTAAGATGGTTCCTCAGGTAACCTGGCCCCATGCCGTGTAGGAGTTTAACAATAACAACAACATTTTGAAGTGGACCCAGAAGCAAATTGGTATCCAATGCAGCTCACACAACAAAGATATTACAACATACACATTTATCAAAAGTTCCATCAAACATGAATGATAAAATGCCCATCAAAAAGGAGGAAGAATAAGAAATGAGGAGAAATATTCATCTGCAACACCCCTGGGAATTGCATGGACATTAAAACTGTGTACCATCTTCCTGGGTAATATTTTGCCTTCCGATGCTCAGCCCTAAAATTTCCTGATAATCTCCTTTCCATGTCTTAAACCTGCTCAGGTTGGTTATGTGCTGCCATCTGTTAGGACAAGGGTGTTCCATCTCTCTGTCTGTCTGTCTATCTATCTACCAACTCTAAATTTTTTTCCTCCTCCCTCCCTCCCTCCCTCCCTCTTTCTTTGTGCTTTTCTTTTCCATTCCCTCTATTGCCTGGGACACTATTCATTGTCCAAAAGTCTCTTTTGCACCTTTACTTAGCATATCCATATGTATTCTACATATTTGATAACCCCTCTTTTCCTTAATTTCAAAGTGGAATTAATTTTCTTGATTGGTAATCTATCATTGCTAAGTATGATACATATGGTATCAAACACGGCTATCTCTGCTATCATTAATTGTGGCACATTGTCACAACTGATAAGAAGCTGAAATATGAGAATGCCCAAATGGTTGCTGGCTTTTTTTAGGAACATCTCTTCAGTCTCCAGGTACTTTCCATGTAGTGCACATTGTTGAGGTATATTGAAACACTGGAAGAAAAAGAACTAAGCAGGATGGAATTACTGTTATTATTATCAGCAGACAATAAAACAAAGAGAGAAAACAAGTTGTGAAAATAATTATAAGCAAGATTAAATAAATAACTCAGTCTGACATCTTATTTACTGGAGAAGTAAATGAGGAGACCTGAGTTCTAAGCTCCTTTTAGCTGTGGACCTCCCTGGAAGATCAGGACCTCTCCTCTTAATCCAAGGCAAAGGTTGAAAATACTAGTTTAAGATTGGGGAGATTCAAATTCTGATACCAACATACTCATGGAGGTTCCCTGGGGACCTTGGGACAGTCCTTTCCTTATAGCTCCAAAGTCTTTGTGATGTGCTGGACTAGGAGCCCAAAGACCCTTATTCTAATCCATCCATGGCCAAGGAGGCTGCATGTAGACTTTGGACCCATCTCTTTCTCAGCCCAACCTACCTCACAGATTTATGGTCCAGATGCCTCTAGAGAACCTACAAACAAGGCAGAAATGTTCTCCTTGTTTTCTTGCCAAAGATAACTTTGTTGGATATTGTCTAAAAGATTCAGAGTTCCCTCTAGGCTGCAGTGACTATTCAAGATTTGCAAGATATTTGTTTCCTAATCTCTGCTGAAAGCAACCAGCTTTCCTTCCCTTTTCCCCATTCTGTGCCAATGAGTTCTGAACATTTGTCCATCTTATGGAAAAGAAAATAATACAATCTAACATAAATAATGGTCATTCAGCAAACTTTGAGGCAGAAGCACACAGCATCTAAACTACAAAACATCTTGGAATATCTTCAAGGCAAGAAAATGGAAATTGTTGTTCTTACTGAATTTGGCCACTTCAGACCAAAGCATTTTTAATGAAGTGTCGAGAAAGCAACTTCAGATCTGTGGTCTTTTGTTTTTTCTTTTCATTTCCTCAAAGCCCTCTTGATATTTGCTCTAGTTAGTAGGATGCAAAATCATCTTATCAGAGGAAGCTGCACATAATTGGATAGCTACTTCGAGCAGGTGGCCAGAACCTGAAGCGTGAACTTATCTCACTTTCTCAAAACTCCTTTCTTTAAAATGTTTTTTTCCCCTTCTTCATATTCTGAAACCCATTTTCTTGAAAGTGGATTTCCTGAGCATAATGTTCATTGTCTGAAGAGGGGGAAAATGTATCTTTATTCATGTACTTCCAAAGATTAGTGTGCCACCTACACCACAGGTTCTGGAAGCTTATACTGCGACTACTACTACAATGTCTATGGGTTTATTGCAAGAGAAACACCAGTTTTAGTCTATCATATCCAAAAATCAGGCTGGTAGCACTTTTTTGGACTCACAAAGTTACCAGATCCTTCCTTATATATGTAGCAAATTTGCAAAAAATGTAAAACTTTCTCAAAAAAAGGCAAGCGGACTCTTATAAGTAGATGTAATTGGAAATGTTTCTTCTCCTATCCAGAAGACTTTCTCAATCCCATGTGGAAATGGAAGAGGTAGCAAGAATATATGTTTCTCAAAGATCAGGATATAGGAAATGTGTATATTCTTGCCAACTCTTCCATTTCCATATGGATTGAGAAAGTCTCCTGGATAGGAGATGAAACATTTCCAATTACTTCTACTAATAAATGTCCAGTTGCCTGTTTTGAGAAAGTTTTGCATTTTTTTTTTGCTGCAAATTGTGACCTGGATTAATGAGAATATACATCAATTCTTTTTATATATGGTACTTAGAAAGATTTATCTGAGTAGTTAAGCTGCTCTTCTAATCTAGCTCTAACAATTTTAGTCACTTAAATTTATATGCCACCTGTTTCATTATCAAGTGACTCTGGGAGGTTTACAATGCCATAAGTAACAGAGTAAAACAACTAAAAGGTTTAAAAACCAGTAAAATATTGGGCATTGAAAGTTAAAACCTTAAAATCAAAAAACAAAGTGGATAAAAATAACCAATAAGTAGACCTGGTGGAGGTGGGATCTTCTCTTAATCTTCTAGCCACCTTCAAAATTGGATGCCCCAATTGGGGTCTCAAGCCAATTAACATAGCTAGTTTTTCAGGCACTTTTGGAAGGCCAAAAGGTTGGAAGCGGATCTCACCTTGAGATGTTCCAGCCACTGTAGAAAAGACTCTTTTCCTGGATCTTGCATCTTGAATTCATTGGGAACTGAAGTATGTCCCTTTGCTGGAGTGAGTAGGGCAGGCCAATCCCAGTTATCCAGGAGATATGTTGTCTTAGCATTTTATTTTTTACATGTTGGTCCCTCTCTGGGTTTACCACCCGGTGCAGGGTGCCCATTCCCCACCAGAACATGCTGATTATGTGTTTGTGTTCTACCAAGACATGTTGGACCTCCTGAGCATCTTGATGGCATTCTGATCACATTGATAGAAAGAAGGACCTGTTGAAAAAGCTCTGCAGAACAAAGAGAAAGCAAAGAGAAACCAAATTCCCACTCCCTTCTGATACTGATGACGTTACCTAGTTTGGTAATGAGACAACCTCAAGAAAATAATCAAGCTCAGACAGCACCAAAGACTCCAGGGAGAACATCTTGTTGCCTGTTCAGCGCAATCCATCTCATGTCATTCCCACGTGAATTCATATCATGTGGCAGGAATCAATGGCAGCTATGGTTGCCAAAAGGTACCTGGCATTCTTCAGGGCCTCCTTTGGACTAGGCCTCTGCCTTCATGGAGCGAGCAATAGGGAACTAATACTGCACAACAAGCCATTTATCTGACAAATTAGGACTTTATCAGCCCACTGGCAGATCGGGATTCCTTCAGATTTATTAGGTGCCTCTAATGATCTGACAAACTTCTTTGTGCCTTCTTTTTTTAAATGGAGATTGATGCCTGTGGCAGACACAACATTTTTTATGCTAATGCTAAAGCTTAGTCAAAACTCCTCTGCTTTTGTCTATGTATATTCTCATTAACCCAGGTCATGGGTGGCAACAACATTGCGAAAAATGCAAACTTACTTAAAAAGGCAACTGGACTTTTTATTATTAGATGAAACTGGAGAACGTTTCCATTCCTCTGCTTTGGTTTTTAATATATATGTGCATGTTTATGTGTGTGTGTGTGTATATATATATGTGTGTATGTCTATGTGTGTCTGTGTGTGTATATGTATGTATGTATTGTGT
>JANHZU010005101.1:124082-142337 GCA_032468055.1 Acrochordus granulatus | reverse complement strand
TTCAGCTTCAATATCTGTCCCTCCAAAGAGCAATCAGGTTTGATTTGCTGGAGGATTGACTGGTTTGACCTCCTTGCACTCCAAGGGACCCTCAGTAGTCTTCTCTAGCACCACAATCCAAAGGCATCAATACTTTGATGCTCAGCCTTCCTTATGGTCCAGTTCTCACAGCCATACATTACTACTGGGAACAAGATCTTCGAGCTTCCCATAAAATTCGGCAAATTAATTTATTTTAATAAATTATATGGCTGCCCATCTAACATGCAAACTCTGGGGAGCTAAGAACCATAAGAAACCCCAACAACTTAAAATAGTAAACACCAAGGGACCATATCACCCACTGGATGTGAATATACTAATCCACACAAACCATACATGCTTTGGACTCATTTTTCAGCCCAGCTAAGTACCTGGGGGATCTTCATAGACATCCAGAAGTCCAAGAAGACTGGGGTCCTTTGGATCTCAGGGGAGGGGCTCTTCCAAAAAGCAGGCATCATGACAGAGATGGGATTATGTCATAATTTAGACCTAAATGGGGGAAGAGACTTTAACAATGCAGTACTATAGGGTCCCATAAGTATGAGATCTATGGGAATTAAAAAAGTAGGAACTCCCTTATGGCTTGCCCATATAGTTTTAAAGGCAGAAATGGGGAAATGTTTCTTACCACCATCTTCTAGGATATTTTTCAACATTCTAGTCTAACCTGTAACCCTGGTAGTCTTCCATTAAAGTACTATCCAGGATAGTATTTTTAAATAAAATATTCAGAACTGCAGACTAAGACCTATAACATGTCACTGATTGTATACAAGCAATAACCTGGCCTGAACATCCTATTAACCCATGGGGGATTTTTTAGCCATATGTCTGGGTATGTACAATTTAGTGGAGTATACATCATGATTTATAAGACACAGTGACTACACTGCAGCAAAATGCTTTGTCCAACTCAGAGAAATCCATCATATATGTGAAGTTCATATATGTTGAAACAAGAATGGGGGAAAGAGGGAGATTGCTGCAGAAGATATTAAAAAGTGAAAAGGTTTGGTATCTTATTGAACAGTTACATGGAGGGATGCACAAAATTATATGTTATGAGAAACGGGATTCCCAACTGCAGAGAAGAGTCGAGTGGAAGGATTTAATTTTGACTGATTCCTGTATGAACTTAGGAGCTTGATTGCAATGTACCTACCTGTGGCTCTTATTCTGCATGAACATCAGCACAGTTTTGAATTTCAATATATATTAAAATAAATTAATATGAATTTTTCATCACGATGGATGAATTGATCCTAGCATAATTCTTAATTTTCCCACCTGATCATCAACACAGCTTTATAATATTGGGGGTAAAATTTCATTTATTACAAGAGCCTGGTATTGTAACTTCATTTGCATTGTTTATACGACACCCACTTCACCAGACTCCAGACAGCTTAGAACATATTATGTTTGTGCTTGCACTGGAGTGTAATGATGTGGCAAAAGCATTCCCCATGCATTTCATAAAGAGAAAATGTACAAAAGTTGCTATTTCTAGAGAAAAATGGTGTTATGTAGGCCATATCTTTCAGATCATACTGCTGCTGAATTTTTAAGAATGTATATATTTAAAAAGGGACACGTGGCCGAGCAGTTAAAATGCTGGGCTTGTCGGCCGGAAGGTCAGTGACTTGAGTTTGAGAAACAAGCGCCACTTGGATGGGGTGAGTTCCCGTTGCCTCCTTGGCTCCTGCCAACCGAGCAGTTCAAAAGCACATAAAAATGCAAGTAGATAAATGGGTACCACCTTTGGTGGGAAGGTAGCGGCGTCCCATGTGACTTGGCATATAGTCATGCTGGCACATGATCACAGAAGTGTCTTTAGACAAATATTGGCTCTTCAGCTATGAAACAGAGATGAGCACTGCCCCCTAGAGTCAGTCACAACTGGCAGGGGAAACCTTTCACTTTTATATATGTATAAAAAGAGAAAAGGGATATTAAACATACTGTACATGGGGAAATCTGACCATGATTTATTTCATCAAGGTTAGTGCTTGTCCTGGCATTTCTTGGTTTGGTTAGTCTCAACTTATGAACACAATTGGGACCAGAACTTCTGTTGCTAAGCGATGTGGTCATTAAGTAAGTCCACACCTGATTTTATAATCTTTTTGCTGTGGTTAACAAATCACAGGGTTGTAAAGTGAATCTGGATTTCCTCATTGACTTTGTTTGCTGGAAGTCTCCTGGGAAGATCGCAAATGTCAGTCATGTGATCCTGGGATACTGCAACTATCATGCTGGCTGTCCAGCACCTGAATTTCTATCACGTGACCATTTGGACACTGTGATGGTCGTAAGTGCGAGGAGTGGTTCTCAGTCACTCTCTTCAGCACTGTTGTAACTTCAAAAGATTGTTAAACAAGTGGTTGTAAGTTGAGGATTAATGGAATTCTAGTTGTCAGCTCCTAGTTCGCAAACAGTTATGCCAGGCAAGAATTCATAGTGAAAAACAGGTCTGGAATCTTTCCTAGCTTGCTATTCATGTGTGAACGTTCCAGATTTCTTTGAAAGATTCTCCACTTCTACCCATGCCACTACTGAATGTAAAAGTTGAAGACAACAAGGAGAAAGTAGCTATAAAACGAAAATGCAGAGCAAGCAAACCTCTCTGGGGAACATAATTTTTTTGTTTCAGAAAATGATCAAATTCACATTATTTCCAGTCAATTCCTACATAGTCAAAACTTTCCTGTCCTTTGATAGTTCAGTTAACTTTCCCGCAGCTGTTCAACATTGGAATTAATTATAAAATCTATAATTGAACATTATGCATTTTAGAGTGCAGCTCTGTATAGCCTCATACTGCTTAAACTCTTAACTTCCATAGTGAGAAAGAATATGGCTATATGGGAGAGAAACATATAGAAGATAAGGCGAGTACGTGAGAGCTGATATGGAGAGATTAAGTAGAAAAATAATTTTAGAGGCAGTGACATGTCTTTTTACTATCTAACGTGGTTGGCACTGTGATAACTTAACTGTTGGTTATCCAGTTGTCAAGCTACTGTACGTGCAAAAAGGTTTGTTCAATAAGTTAAATGAGCACAGCTTGCTTCATCATGGTTTGTTGAATAAGCCATAAATAGTTGAGATCACATCATAGAATAAGCCAGGGCCTTTAAGAATACAGCATGGGCACCCCCTCAGAATAGCTGCAGCACCAGGCAGGGAACATCACAAAACTCTGCTATGAGTCGGCTTAAGTAAAGAGTTCTAGACCCTGCTCTAGACTCTAAGGATGTTGACTAACCCCACAACTTCTTTTTGTCCTTTTTTCGTACAGTAGAAAATGTTTGTATGTTTCTCACAATGTTTCTGAGGTCTATTTTACATCCCTAGACATGAGGTTCCCTCCAAGACTGATGCTGGCTTCCTGATTGCAACCAAAGTCTCGGCGAACATTAGATATATCGAGGTTCTTACCGTGAAAATTATGAAAAGCACTTTAAAAATTAATTGGGATGCAAAGGTATCTATTGCTTAGGAAAGTTGACTGAAACAGAATAGAAAACTGTGGAGATTCACATCCAGTAGGTGATGTGGACACGAATGCTATTCTCATTTAGAGGATGATGTCATGATATAAATAATGCAAAGCATGTACACCTCAGTGGAAATCCGGTCTGCTACATGTGAAGTCTATTTCACTGAGATCTGATAAAATTGAGGCTTTGCTATTCACAATAAAAATATTGACTAGATTTGCACAGCACACTTGATCACCGAATTTACCCCCCTGCCTGGATTCACACAATACCTTAAATCATTACCTAACTAATCAGCCTAGTTTACACAACATTATAAGCCATATACTGTATGCAAAGCTACCCACAGTTAAAACTAATACACATAGGATATTGCACAGATACAGTACTAACCCTTTCACTACTATGATTAAATATATTATACAAATGTAGCTAGAAAATATTTTTTTTAAATTCAGGCCAGAGAAATATCCAAACTTAGCTACGTTGGCCAAAAATACATTGTGCCTCTCTATACCACTATTTGCAGTGTCCAAAGGAAAAATAGGTAAGGTGAAATAAATCACCATCATCCAACCCTTTGCTAGGTCCTTAGTAAACCGTTACAGTGGAGAAAAGCCATAGACTGTTTAATTTTTAGCCCAAATTTGTATGAAGTGCACTGGTCTAGTTGCTGAACATGTTTACAGAACAACAGATGACAGAACCAGGCAAAGTGTGGTGTGTTGCATTAGTCTGGGCTAATGTAAGTACTGTCGATCAGAGGAAAATTTTGGAAAATAAAGGAAGACACCCCCAACATTCATCATAAACCAGAAGATGTTGTTAAATGCCACTTCCAGTAAGAAGAGGGAACTTGGTTGAAGCAATCAAAGATTGTTCTCCCAGAAAACCATTAGCCTGACATAACTATACCAAAGCACCACTCAGACCTTCTATGTAATTAATGTAAAATGGAATCATACTTTATCAAATTAACCCAGGGCTCTATACTCAAACAATACACTAAATTACAAGCAAATTACAGCAGCAACCTAGCACCAACCTAGAATATGCTATGATAAAATGTGATTAATAGATAGTTCAGCCTGCTATGTGAATAAAGTTCTGGGAGAAATGCAGGAGCTGAAGAATGTGAAGCAGATTTTCTGTCTTTAAGGGAACCTACTTTGACACAGTTCACATGTTATGCTAAGGAAAAAAACTATTTGTTGGGTTCACACACAATGCAACAACAAAACCAACTCCATTCAGATTTTTAAGTTCAACTCCCTGGAACAATAAGAGGATTACAGGAGAGGAGTACAAAATCCAGCTGTCTATGGGGAATGGGGCCTTGGTGGGATTAGCTACAACACCCACCATTTCTGACCAGCATAGCCAGTGCAGAGGGTTGTTTAGAGCAACTTTAGCTGAATATAATTAAAACAACAACAGCTTATTGCTCTAGAGGTGAAAGGACCAGGACTGAAACCAGGAGACTGACAATTTTAGTCCCACTTTAGGCATGAAAGGGTGATCTTGGGCCAATCACCAGGAGACTCTGAGTTCTAGTCCTGCCTTGGGCAAGAAAAGCAGCTGGGGTGATTTCAGGCCATTTCTTTCTCTCAGTCCAACCTACTTCACAAGGTTGTTGTTGTGGGGAAAATAGGAGGACAGAGCATTAGGTATATTCAATGCCTTGAGTTACTTATAAAAAGATAATGAAGGCAAGATAATAAAATAAACAATCTGCCAAGAAGATCTGTATTTATGGAAGGAGGGTTTTTTTTCCTAAAAGCAGCATCCTTGGTGAGATGTCAGTGCTTAGCCTATGTCCAGCTAACCAGAAAAGTAGGAGAGCCTCAAGTTCATAAAACGAATGATGACTGGAGCGTTTCAAGTGGGAAAAGAACAAGCCTTACTAAATCTTTTTTTTTTTTGAAGTGGAATACACTTAGGAAAAGAAAAATTAATGGTCAGGATGGCACAGCCTTACCTAATTATCTCCTGGAATGTGTTTTTCCATGGGCAAATCATCATGAAAATGTCACTTGGACTGATCAATGGCTTTTCTGAAGTGCCTAGCCAGCTTTTGTTCTCACTCCTTGTCTCCGTATTTTACAATGTCTTCCTTTCGGGAGGTGGACTTTGATTACATTGGCAGCATCTTGGGAGTGCAAAGGAAAGGTCAGGTGGTTTCTTGGTGCAGCGCTCTTTTCAAAGTGTGCTCAACCTTTTCTTCCTTTTATGCATTTTCCCCTTCAAAATGTCATTGCAACATCCGGCCCTGTTTTTTTGTTTCAAGCCGGTCTGAGGTTGCGGATGAGAAACGGGAAGACGGTGAGCAAAGAAAAGCCTCATCATCCGCCATTCGGTCATGTTGCGCAGCCCAGCTGCAAAACTGTGGGATGAATTAGGATTCGCCCGGTTTAGCTTTTTACGTCTGTAAAGAACAGATGTGTGTGAACTTCTAAGGATTACATTTAAAGCCATGTATTAATAATGTTTTCTTACCAGGTGTTTCCTGATTTGGGGAGAAAAAAAGGGATGTTTGGCTGAATTGTAACCCAGGATAATTGTTGTAGTGAAATATGGAAATAAGCTGTTTTAAAATAACTGTTGGGAATGCATCACAGCAATTGCTTGTTCACTTGAAAGAATAAATAGTTCATGCATTAACTCAGTACAGATGATGCTTAACTGTAAACTCAGTTAAAGACAGAGAAACTGCATTCACACAGCATGTTCACCTTGATTAGCTTTTTTTTAAAAAAAATTGTGCCTTAATGTGAATCATTGGATCAGGTTTTGCTCTAATATATAAATCCAGAAGAATCAGGAGGAGCATGAACAAGCATGTAAAAATTCTGAATCCAGCTGGCTTTGCAAAGATTATCCCAACTAGGATGCAAAACTGAAAGGACACAAGAGAGCTGCCATCTAAAGGCCCTCTAGACTTTTGTAGCCCAGGTATGGAACCCTTAGGCTGTGTACATTATAATAAGCCATGGTTTGTGAACTAAAGCCTGTACAATACAATATAGTACAATTTACAGATACAGATACTTTATTGGCCAAGCATGATTAGACACAAGGAAATTTTACCCCGGTACAGAAGCTTTCAGTGGACTTGCAGGACAACAGTAAATAAAATAATTACATAAAATAAAACAAAATTTATGTATTCAAACAGAAAAATTTGCATCATAATGTGCAGCCAGTAGGAAAAGAAAATGTAGAATTAGAACCACAATCTATTGATAAGTATGTACACACATTAGACAGAATTTCCAGATTCATTTAAAATTCCTTGCATTTTAGTAATTTCCATGTCCGGCCATATAGCATGAGTTACGTGTTAAGAATGATGGCATCTCTGTATCTGGTTGTTTTGGTGTACAAAATGCTATTTACCCCAATTCAGCTGGGATTGCATACCTTGCAAAAGTGAGATGTGTTTCGTTTTTTATTTCAATATTTTGTATAAGTCTAGGCAGGGATTGGATTGAAGCTGAAATTGCACTTTGCTCTTAATCAAAATGAATTTGGTTTGTGGTTTGGTTTAGCTTGAATCTATGAACTTAATTATTCATAGATCCTGCTATAAACCTGTCTGCAATTTTTGCTCTTACCAACTTACTCTGAAGACATTTAGAGGGGCTTACTCCTAAGGACACAGAGAAAGTATATATTAGGTTCACATATTGTACTAAGATAGGATTTTCTTAACCATGGTTTCCTGAATGAGCCCGTAGTGGTCTGATTATACATAATGCTAAACCTCAGTAAATAGATTCACCTATTCTGTGCTGAACTCACATTCCATTATAACCAATGTTGTAGTTTTACCACATAGTCTCATTTTGTAAATGTTGACTCCAGACAGTAAGACTCAAGCACTTAAATGACTGAATTATCAAATGATTGAATAGCTGGAAAAAAAATAGTTCAAAATTTCTTTCTGTCTGGCACTCCAGTTCTAAAAGTAATACCGTTATTGCAGTCTGCATTGCACATACATATGATATATTAGAGGAAGAAAACTAAGGGTAGCAGTGAAAATCGTGAAGCTAGTGAATCTAAATATAGCCCATAAGTTTAGCTTTGGTGCAAAAAAATAGGGTCCAACATAAATATAGATTGGCTCAGAATCAAAGCTGATTCTCATCTGTAGATGAAGATAGGAATCAGAGGTAGTTATTCCAGCCTGATCCAATCTAAGCTCATCTATTACTAAAATGAGAATTATAAAAAGTTATGGGCCCCTGAACATAGTTTTAAACCATGGCTTCCAAATCTCTTTTGTGAGCTGACTACAAACGGTAGTTTATTTTGGAAACAGGCAAAAATAAATTTCAGTGTTTTTTATTACAATAATTAAATTTGATAGTTATGCTGAAACAAATGTTAAAAACACAAATATTTCACCTCATTTATTTTAGCAATTGATCCCATAGAAGTATAAATGCTGTAGTTATTTGCTAAATAAATGAATTGTGCTGCATTTTTTTCTCCAATGAAATAAGTGGATTGCAAATATTTATAGAATGCAGCTGCTTTGCACAGTGTAGTTTAAAGAAGATTTTAAACAGTTTATCTACTTTACATATCTATAACTTGATTGATTGTTAATATCATTCTCTGTTATATGACAGGATCTGATTTAATTATATATGGTTGATCTCCCCAGATTTTCAAAGCAAAAGTAGATAAAATGGTTAAAAGCAGCAGTATCACACGTTTATTGTCATTTTGATAACAGTTTGCAATATCTCAAATGTGGGGAAGCCTTGGGGATCTTCTTTTAAGAATGAAACATACAGTACTCCTTAAAACGATAAAGCCATAAAGATAGTTACCATTTTCCCCCAAATTTTGGCCTGCCATATTTCAATATCAGAAAACTTCTTGGATGTCTTTTCACTCCATCCTTGGGAGTGAAGGAGTAGAACAGACACTGCAGCTATGCACACTTTCCATCCAGACATTCAGCTGGCAACAATGTCAAGACGGTTCTGATGCTCGATTAAATTTAGTCTATTTGTAAGCTGTTAGTTCTCACTGAATGCAATTTTAGCATATTTTAATTGGTTTCAGGTATAGTTTTTAAGGCTGATTTTGTAAGTTTTAATTTATTTATGGTACAGAATAAAAATTAGAAGCATTTCAATAGATAAAAATAAATGAACTTTCACTGAATTCCTTACGGCACGTAACAATCGAATCCAGTAATTTTTCTTTCTTTCTTTCTTTTTCATACACAGACTCATTCAATGACTAGATTAACATATCACTGTAGGTCAGCAATTCTAAAACTTCCCGTTTGAGCAGTTGCAATATTGAATTGTTTGAGAAGTCCTATGATATAAATATATTAACATTTAATTATTAAAACTAAAACATATTTTTATTCCTTGTCCACGCTTAAAGCCAATGAAATAATTTATTTTATTTGGGGTGGATCACAACCCAAATTTAAATAGGATTTTAGTGGGTCATAGTATTGCAACTAAAAACCAAAGTGAACAGCCTACAGCTCCTGATGTCATATGACCTCCAAATTCCCTTTTTAAACAGCCTTCCCTATCAATATTTATCAAATTTATATGCTGCTAAGCTCAAAAACTACTCTCAATATTCAGCAATGCAGTACCAGCCTCCCCATTTTCTGCCTTTCTAATATGAGGAACCCAAAATTGTAATGCACTATCTATTTATCTACTTGCATTTTTATATGCTTTCAAACTGCTAGGTTGGCAGGAACTGGAGCAAGTAAAGGGAGCTCAACTCATAACATGGTGGCGCTTGGGTCTTGAACTCAGGTGCCTGTCTTCCACTGACAATCCCATTGTCTTAACTGCTCGGCCACTGTGCCCCCGAAAACAAGCTTAGTGTGTTTTAAAAGGGAAAAAAATATTCCCTATCACAAAAAACATGTAAGGATATTTCTTGTATCTCATAGAAAGAATCATAGAAAGTGATTAGATGTCATCTCGTGCAAAAGATTTTGTCCTGATTCCGACTACATTGATGATGTGGCCACAAGCATCTATTCCCAATCACAATTATAAAATCTGCTTTGTGGCATCATAGTACAAGCTCTACCATTTGTCTTCTTGTTCTGATGTGATAGAAGTACAAAAAAGATGACCTTGCAGCAGAGCGACCCCATCCATTTGACATAATTTGACCCCATCCCATTGACATATTTATTTGTCCTTCATCCAAAGTTAAGCAGGGCTTTGACCAGCATCTTTATATCCCATTTTTATAAAGTTAAAATGACCACTAATTATACTGAATTGGACACTTAAAATGCTTAAAATGTATTCTTAGTTATTTACACATTTATTTTGTTCAATAAATATAAAATAGCTATGGGCCAATTTTACAGTCATTTTCTTAAAAAATAGATCTTTATATTCTTTAGAATTGTATATGAATGTATTGGAAATTAAATGAGGCAATGTACTGTAAACGGAAACTTTATAATGATAAAAAAGCTGATGTGGAAGGATGCCTTTCCTTTATATGAAAATCTGCACGCTGGTGGGAGCAGCTTTGTCTTTGCAGATTTTGAGCCTCCCTACAGATTAATTTCCCATATCTGCTTTTAGAGTACATAATAAGTGCTTTTTTCCCCTGTTTTATGAAATTCTCTCTGTCTACTTTGTGTTCTGTTTTGCTTAAAGTCAATTCACATTCATCAACATCTTAGCATACGCTCTTCCCATTAATCAGGGAACAAATTATTAGCATCATGAAGTTTGAAATTTTAGGATCTGTGACTTCTATCCTTGATTTTTCTCTCTCTATGAATTAAACCATCAATGAGCTTCTAAATAGGGAGAATAGGGGCTACAGATAGGTTGATGGATAATTTTTGCAATATATGTGTGAATCTCTAATATTTTATTTTTTATTCAAATTGAAGAAAAACAATATATCCAGTGTACAAAACTGCTGAAGGCAAAATCATTGGCTGTATCTCAGGAAAACTTTAAAAAGGAAAAAAAATTGAAATTTAATAAAAAGTATGCGTTTTTCTCTAGAGATTCTAAAAGTATTACATGTCACTCAGCCACCTGCCAGCTCCTGATGAAAGACAAATGAATAGTTATAAAGTTTGAACAGTTAGAGATTTCATCTTAATCTTGCAGCACAAAAAGGGTCCTTGACATCTAAACTGTGCAAGGAAGTGCTTCATTAATTGAGAGAGATGTGTGGGCAGCGCAGCTATCATTTTCTTCCACAATATTTGGGCCACTGTCTGCCTGATGGTGTGCAAAACAAAAATTGACAGGCATTTTCCCCTGTTGTATCCTTTACTTCAGCCATCTATCAAGAAGATTACATATACAACATTGCCTCTTCACTTGCATTTTCCATTTGGAGCTAGTCAAATAGATCTGTACAGCACAGGTAAGCAACCTGAGATCCGACCTCTCCTTTTTTGGAAACCCTCATAGCCTCCTCTGACTTGTACTGTGCAAAATGAATGGTGTATTTTCTCCTTTTCTGAAGAAAGGAGGACACAGAAACAATATTCATAAAACTGACTTGCCACAGTTAAAAAATAGCAAACTCCCCAAAACTGTTATACTTCCTCCAATGCATGTCCCAGTCACTTCATTGCCTTATTGAAGTATCTGCTGTGGTTCCGAGCTTACAAAACAAAATTGTGTGGTTTCCAGCCTTCAAAAAGGGGTCAGCTGATCTAGAAAGTGAGTGGTGTTTGTTACTCCTCCTTCCTGCTTTTGCTTATTTAAGCAGCTGGAATAAGAAAAAGATAAGGGACCTCGCAGGGTGACATGCTAGGAATTCATTCCTTGACTGCTGCTTTAAAGATAAACAGAAAGAGGATAAATGGAGAGCAAAAAAGAAAAGATGCTCAAGTGCCAGGCGATGACGGTGATTGGCCTGTCATTTGACCATAGGTGGGGGCAGCTCTTCCCCTTTGACACTAGTTTACTGTCTGAGAGTCTTCCTGGACTCACAGTTCCTACTTGATGAGCAGATGTCATCTGTGACCAGGAAGGCCCTTGTACAACTTCATCTATTATACCAGAGGTATGCTTTCCTAGATCAGGGGCCCTTCATAAAGTCATTCTAGTGACTTCATGATTATGGCAACATGCTCCACATGAGGCTGCCTTCAAAAACTACTCACAAGTTGCAACTGCTCCAGAACATGGTGGACCAAGCAAAAATCAGCATGTCCATATTAACAGTTTTGCTCTGCAAGCTGCACTGGTTGCTAGTTTCCTTTCAGGTTAAATTCAAGGAATATTATATTATTACATATAATGCCCTATGTGGCATAGGGCCTGATTACTTGAAGGACTGCCATTTTTCCATAACATCAACCTCTCCAATTTTATCCTGCAGAGTTGGAGTGCTCCTGGTCCTTCAGTTACACAATGTTATTTCTTGGGTCTCCAGAAATGCATCTATTCTGTAGCAGTGCCTATCATCCAGAATGAAGTTCCTCAGCAATGTCTGAGCAGTTCCCACCCTGTCATTGTTTAAAAGCACCATGAAGACCTGACTCTTCACACCTGCCTTTGACAAGGAAGAATGAGACCCCTTGCTTCGGTAATCTTTTATTGTACCTTTTATGTTTTATTGATTTGATTGTACTTACTTTCTTTGTTTGATTGTCGTGAGCTGCCAATAGTCATTATGAGTTGGGTGGCATACAGTTTTTAATAGTAATAATGTTGCAAGAAGATCACATAGACTAATTAACAAACAATAATATGACAACGTACCAATCATGGTGCACTGAAATATCTGCAAGAAACACCATTTGCTTGCAAGCAAGAACTGGGTGGGACTGCAACATAGACAAAGTAGCAGAAAATGAAGAAGCTAAAGTGCTCTGGGAGTATGAAAATCAAACAGAGAAGCCTTTGGCATGTAATGCCCCACACTTAATAACTGTTGTTAAGAAAGACAAAAAAGTCTGGATAGTAAACATTGCAATAGCTGGAGATAGCAGAATAGAAGAGAAAGAACTGAAAGAAAATTACAAAATATAAGGCCCTGCAAATACTGTATAAGTTAAATGGTTATAGCAAAAGAAAACAAAGATAGTACCAATAGGTGCCATAGGTGCAATTCCAAAACAAGAGCACCATTTGAACACCATCAGCATTGACAAAATCACCACCAATTAATTGCAAAAGGCAGCTTTACCTGGAATAGGTAAAAAATCCTGCGACAATACCTTTAATCTTATTAAAGAAGAATATCTGCCTATCTCAGGTCTTTGGGAAGGACTCAACAAGTGGACAAAAATGCCAAATCCAGCCTAAACATCTGGCTGACTGGATGACCAACCATGATAAAAATACCTCAGAAAAATCCCTTTATCAGGGTGCCCCTCTAAAACCCCCACACACAAATTCCATACTGAGAAAGAAATCAACATCTTTCAAAGCACGTTACGCATTTATGTGTGTTGCATTGACATTTTAAAAAGTTGAAAAGATAAGGACTAGCTATGCTTCATTTAACTTCCTTGGAAGCAAACACGTATAAGAACAGAGGCGGAGTGAATTCCAGAAGAACAAGCCCTGCTTTGGGGCTCTAAAGGAATTTCATCACAGGGACCATTGGGAACAGATATGAGGATTCCACCTGACAAATTTTGTAGTAGGATAGCCGGTAGTATCAAATGAAGTCTACCTGTATTCCTATCCCCATGATCAAAAATAATAGAAGCAGTTCTCAGAAGAAGGAACACTGGTAAAACTTCCATGCTAAGAATAGAAGTTTTGTTTTAAAAAATGTGTTTACCACAGGGAAATGTAAATTAAATCAATCTTCATTGAAGAGATGTAAACATTGTCCATAGCTGGGCATCACTGGAGTATTTATGTTAGAAAAAGGTGTTTGATTAGATAAGTAGTGCAGAAATAAATACAGTAGCGTATAATCTCTGAATTTAAGAAGTGTTCACCTGGACCGGATTTCAAATTAGTCCAGCATACCAAACATTTCTCTTTCCTGTTGCTAATTTAGTGCTAAGTGAGTGTTGAGGGAAATCTTGTCGTTTATGCAATAATCAAGTTAGCCAATATTAGCAAAGAACAGCCAAATCTTATCCCATCTTGAAAGGAATTCCTGCTAACTACTTTTTCTCTGCAGTAGAGATTTGTATTTTCTATTTTTTGGGGTAAGTTTTGCTTTGGGGCTCTGAGACTGCTGATTTCCAAGATTTCTTTCCTAATAAAAGATGATCTTGACAAATTCCTTCCATTCAAATTTCATAGCAGTCTGAGCCCATATTTTATTCTTGAATTTAGGATATGTCAAGAACTTTTCATGAACTGATTTTGTGTTTTGTAATAATTTATATCTGCATAATAAATTATAATATTGTTCTCTAAGTGGTCTGAGTACATATTTCCGAGGCAATGCATGACAACTATACCATTTTATCAACAAATAAAATAGTCTTACTCTCTATAATAAGGATGTTAACCAGATATATGTAGATTTTTTTTCTAGCTGTCCAAAATCAAATTAAACTTAGGGTGATCCAGACCTATATCTTTGATGTAATCAGGAAAAAATCCTATGTTACAAGTTTTGTGAATTATAAAGAGATACAATAAATAATTACTACCACCACCCTTGAGAAATAGGTTCAAAGAGAAGGTGAGAATGGATCCTACTTCAAATACCTGTTTCAAAGTCATTTATAATGATAGGGGAAAAAATGAAAACTGGGTAAGCTGTACACAACTCATCAAGCTTTAATAAAAATATGTCACCATTAAAAGTTAACAAAAGACATGTTTAAAAACATTGATTTTAAAAATGATACAATAACTTATTTTTAAATGCTCATTGGGGGAAAAGAATTAAGTGGGGCTCTTTTTTTAATGCTGCATTTTGTTAGAAGCAAAGTATCAGGCTTAGTCAGTGCTGTTTTAGTGAACTAATTTATTAATGTTACAAGGTTACAAGAATTTCTCCAACTGCCTGCTGACCACCTGCATTCACAAGATAAGATTAACAATCATCATGAGGGGTTGGACCTCTGGCATCTGTGTATACATTGTGATTCAAGGCTGATTTCCCTCTTCACACCTACCTTCTCCCACAGAAATAATTGTGTCTTGATTTATTTACACATGCAATCTATCACTGAACATATCGTTCCAGAATTATATGTGCAACATACATATAGAACTCTTTTCTTTCAAAGAGTGCACTACTCTGGAGTAATAGGATTTGTCCCTGTTCTTTCTTAATTTTTCCATGTGCACAGTTACAATAGCATCCATGGAACTGGAGCAGCAAGATGATGGGTACAGCCTTTCTATCTAAGCTACCCCTTTCATATACTCCATGCAGATTTTGAACCCCTGCAATCACTAATGTGCATTTGATTTTTTAAGTAGCAAATGGATCTCAACACTTCAACAAGCACAAATTTAAATGCACAACTTTATTCCCAATTCATATTTTAGTCAGTGCATGGGCAAGTCCATGCCAACACTTGAACCAAAGTAATTTGAATTAAACAAATTACCTCAGAAGAAATATGTAGCAAATAAAGAAGCATACTATATATGTTGTCTGAACTCAAAAAATTCCCACTCAAAACTCTTTAAATCATGAGGTTTCCAGCTCACTGTAAGCCCCTAATTCTTCTGCAGATGGAAAGTCCCCAGCAAAAAGGTTACTGCAGGCAAGGCAAGACTGGTTTGAAGCCTCCCAGATATTGTTCAGTTGTAATTTTCTTTAGTCCCACTTGACATGGCCAGGGGTATCAAGAACTTTAGTTAAGCAACATCTAGCTGATCATAGGTTTGATTTACTTCCTTTGTTATTTCTGAGCTAAAGGCTGGATCTAAATGGTATACCATGAACCAAATACAATTCAATACAAACTTGATTTCATATTAAAATAAATTCCTCTAATATGATTACAGTATGCAGCAGACATGTATTTAATACTGTTTTCCTCCAGGCACCATTGAAATGTACCAGTATTGATAACTTGAAAATTTCTAGGTTTCACATCAATAGTTATATGACAGAAGTCACAGTGACCTCAAATTGATGTCACACACTTCTAGACATAGATATGGACATGCTATGAGTTATGTACTCATGTCATCTTGCATCTTGATGCAGAATAAAACCCAAATATGTCACTTGCCCTCATTGTCTCCCTGCAGATACCCCAAACATTCAGAGATGAATGAAATTCTGGAGTACCATATCTTTCTCTAGAAAGATATTACATTGGCCACTCTAAAATACTTTAGGACATTATGTTTATAGTCCATATCTACCAGCAGATAAGCTTGCTGCTACAGCCCACTACAACAGGACAGAGCTCAGTCAAACTTGGATGCAGGCTAGTGTGTTTCAGCCAGATGCCATGTTCATCTGTTGTGAAACAATCAGCTGGGCATTTCATTTCACACAAGCCCTATTGAGTATGGGAATGGTTCACTTAAGAATTATGTGGTAAATAACAGGAGAAAAGGTCAGGAAGGGATGGAAGCTGCACGCAGAAGTGAGTCATCATTGCAGAAAAGCACAAAGAATAATGGTGATGGTGTAAACTAGCTTCAGTTTGCCTGTCTTCAGTTTCTTTTACTTAGGACTTATTACCCTTCTCACTCTCAGTGTTTGTGTAATGTGGCTTACGCAGAAAGCAAACAGCATGATATACTGTATATGTATGAATGCAACTTTGAACATATTCTTAGCAGCTTTTGAAAAGTAATTTATGGCATGATGAATTTTAGCAGGGACTACAGTAGGCTCACTGGAGATACTATCTGGAGAAATGTGCACTGTTGCTTTGGTACTGACATTTCAGTGTTTTGTTCCTTCTGCGCTTCTAGCTGTTTTCCATTCTTTATGATTTCTTGCCTATTATTTATCCAGGGTGAGTATCTCATCTGCAAAGCTGCTAATGGAAATCATGACCTTTTGATTTACAAATCACTATTTTAAATATTAGATTTAGTGAAAAAAATGCATTTGCTTACAGAGTCTAGTTCAGCGCTCCTCCGCTGTTATTATTCTGGATGCATAATTTAAATGAGAGACCCATTATGCAGGGCTGCTATTGAAGCTGTGTGAAAACTATACCAATCAAGCATTGGAAGCCAAGAGTTTCTAATAAGGTTCATATCTGAGCATAACTTCCTACTCATAGATTCAGCTCAGGTGCTTTATTTTTTTGCTTTTGACTGGCTTTTCTGTTATATTCAAATGAAGAGTTGAACGAAGGGTTATGTAATTTGTATTTTGCAGCAAACTGAATGGCTGTTGTATGATAATTGCTGTTTATGGAGCTGAAAATTTATGTTGCTACCAATCCCAAACAGGCTATAGGATATTTTCAAGATAGGTGAGCATGGTAGAAGATAAGGAATTCTTTAACTTTCAAAGTGCAAACAGCAGATAATTGGAAATGAGGCAAACAGAATGAAAACAAAAAAGAAAAAAAAATCAAGTCAGGGTATTTCAAAATTTAAATCCAAAGAGCTGGGAATCCAGCTATGGTATAAAAGGGATTTGCTAACATCAAGCATATTAGTGTGAGTAATGTTATTTAGGAAGAGAGTCATGTCCAGCACTATCAAAATTAAGGTACTATAGGCATCTTCAAATTACACTGATTCTACTTTTTCTGTAATTTTATAGATGGGAGAAATCATGCAATGAATAATTTTAGTTCTTTAATGACTGAAAAGAGAATTATAAAATAATTCTATCACAAATTCCACTTAGAACTGAGAGCAAAGCAATGGACAGAAAGCACAAGGCATTTGGCTAGTATTTGTTGTCCTTTGCAACATCAAATTAAAGTAAAATCCAGTCCAATCCGTGGTGAGTCTAATCATATTTGTTTTGTAAAAAAATGTTTGTTTATTAAATTCATGCACTGCCCTTATCCCAGGGACCCTTTTACAAGATAAAATTCACAAGTTAAATCAATAGGGTTTTTTGTGTGTGTGTAATTTCTAAAGTAGGTGTCAAGTCATTGTCAGCTCCGTAGGTTAAACCACTCCAGGAAACCAAATTCACAGGAAGGCTAAAACTAGTTTAATTGATATGGGCTTTGATAGCAGAATCCTGCAAGTCTGATTCTGCTTATACTTCAGTGAATTAGAAAGGTGCTTGCCTGAGGATTTCTGAATGTTATCTCATTCTGGATTAAAAAAAAATACTTCAGCTCCTTTTGCCTGAATAATGGCTCCTCTGTTATATATCTATGTCAAGGTCATCTTCCTTATTCTCTACAGCAGGGGTGTTCACACATGGCAACTTTAAGCTTTGTGGACTTCAGCTCCCAGAATGCCATAGCTATGGCAGCTGCAATTCTGGAAATTGAAGTCCACACATGTTGACAGGGTTGGACATGCCTGCTCTACAGTAATAAAGGTGAAGGTTTCTCTTCAATTGTGGCCGACTCTAGGGGGTGGTGCTCATCTCTTATTTATTCATCGCCAAAGAGCCAGCGTTGCCTAAAGATGCTTCCGTGGTCATGTGGCTGGCATGACTATATGCCAAGACACATGGAATGCTCTTACCTTTCCCACCAAAGGTGGTATCAATTTATCTACTTGCATTTTTACATGGTTTTGAACTGCTAGATTGACAGGAGCTGGAGCAAGTAATGGGAGCTCTCCCCATTATGTGGTGGCACTTGGGTCTTGAATTTGGACTGCTGACCTTCTGGCCA
>JANHZU010005101.1:43309-66550 GCA_032468055.1 Acrochordus granulatus | reverse complement strand
CACAGTTTCTTACTAGGACCAGCCTGAACATAATAGGAGAGGTTAACACTGAGCAGGGGCCAGCTCAGGAGGATTTACAGTATTGATTTAGCACTACATCTAGACAAATACAGAAGCATTTGGATAAGCGATGTTGATAAATCTTTCTTGGGTCACCTTGTCATAATTTTCAATGCTTCCATTTGTGTTCATAGTGGTCCCTTCTGTGGTCAAACAACCTATCACTATTAAAGATGCATTGCTATCTGTCTGTTAATTCTAAGATGCAGTTGAAAAAAAGCATAGGTTTTCTGCAATAGCCAGTATTAAATGGGTCTAATTAAAATGCTGTATTACATACAGGATATCTTTTGGTTTTCTTCTCACCACCATTTTTTTGGCAGGGGTGTATCCAACAGGCCAGTCAGAATATTCCAACCTGAAAAATGCACTAGAGGAACTGACTCTTAATGACTCAAGTGTTACTGTTCAACGTGACAGTAGTCTAGCTTTGGGAGCTGGATGGAGGTGAGTTTCACTGCATTCATTCACAGTTTAGTTTGAGATATTCTTTAGTAAAATGCAGCAGGCTTGAAATTTTTCCTTCTGCAGTTCTTAATGGGAGATATTACCAAAGACCCCATGTGTTTGAGAAGCTATTGAGGCCATTGTGTTTTTACGCTGCCCCTATTACCAACATAATCAAAAACCTATTGGTGAGCGAACTAGTCATTAAGTAAGGTGCCCATATGACTATTTCATTTAACAACTGCAGTCCTGGCTCTCCCAGTTGTGATTGTTAAGTGATCTGGATCATTAACAGATGGAACAAAAGAGCTCCCTGTCAATTTTAGCAACCCTCCAGGAACAGAAGGGAATTGCCCCAGTGGTCTGCAGGAACAGAGTTTGGATCTTTGGGATCTGAACTTTGTTTCTCCACCATGCCAGAGGAGTTCAGTTCCCCTCCATGCATGGACAGGAAGTGCTCCAGTGGACTGCAGCAACAAAGCTCAGATCTTTGGGAGCTCTTTCAGCCAGCCACCAGAGACGAGTCTTCTCAGCATGTGGCAGCAATCTGCAACCTTTCCTGCAGGCTTTCTAATGACTTTCCAGGGAAGCCAGAAGAGAAATTGCAAATGGAAGTCACATGCCAAGGGGGCTTGGCAACCAATCATAAGTGCAAATAGGTTGCCAAGCACCCAGATCATAATTACATGGCTGGGGGGGGGCAGCACAATGTTTTACAACAGGCAGAAGTGTTTTATGGACCATAAAGCACCCTTTCTGAGACCATCATAACTTTGAAAAGTTATTAAACAACTGGTCATAAGTTGAGGATTAGCTGTGTGTCATACTGAAAACTATCTTCTTGATATTCTCCTCTCAGACAAGGAACTGTTTATTATTGCATACAAAGTAACAAGTTTTTGCCTGGAGGCAACAGATAATTAAGGGTACTGGGCATGGGTAAACTGACTGAGACTTCCCTTTTTATTTTATGTTTTTAAAATCTTTATATTTTTACATCTTTTTTGTAGCCTTTAGAATCCCCTCTTTAGTCTAAGTATTGATATTAAATATTTTTATAGAGATATTTGGTGTTTTAATTTTATAGTATTGTGCTAGTAATTCTAATTTTTAATTATCTTTTATCACTTATGGTTTTCAATGGAATTATTGAAATGAAGTATTCATTTTTTTTATTTTGTTGGTATTTTATATTGGTATGGCCAAAATAAAGATTTCTTGTTAATGAAATGCAATATTTGGTGCAAGTCCTTTTTCATTTAGCTTGGAAATTTAAGATTTTAGTTGCATTAAATAATTACTCTTTAGCAAAGAGTTGGTTGGTACCCTTCAATATCATTTAAATGTTGCATTTACAGGTTGGGTTTTCTTGGCCTATTACATATGGAGGTTTTTAATCAGCGTTTGGAACAAGAACACAACACATCGGTCATTTTGACAGCCCCTACTGTCCCCTACAAGGCAATTCTTTCTTCTGCAAAATTGATAAAGGTGGTTAATATTTTTTAAAGTCTGAAATTGTCAATGCCTGAGGATGAATGGAACATAATTATTATAGTTTCCATAATTTAAATTCTCCAGAACTTTATATTATGAAGCTCTCAAATAAGACATATTACTGGCTGTGTGTAACCTTGCTATATGTTCTCATCTTCCCCCAGCCCCTTTTAGAAATGTACATATTTCCTGACCATTCCTTTTCATTTTTAGATGGATTGAAAAAGCCTTCCAGATAGAAGGTGAAACATCTCCAATAACATCTTGTAATTGTAATTTCAATCTTGTAAATCCACTTGCCATTTTAAGAAACTTTGCAAATTTTTTGCAATTTTTACTACTTATCATAGACATATGCAAATTATCCCTTTATTTAATAGGTTACAGTAAAACTGCAGGTCATCATTAGTTGTGTGATAGGACATAGAAATCAATGTGATTGATAAGATGAACCTGACTAATTGGGTTCATTCATATGCATACTGGAATGTGTAATGAAGCATGGAGATGAAGAGGCAATGTGTCACTTACACCATGAGTCCTTTGACTTAAAGAAAGGGGTGTAAGAACTGGTGTTTCCAGTTGCTATTTTAGTTTAGGTGCTATCTGAACATCTTGAATTCCCAAGTCTAATGGCTATTTTTTTTATGACTATCTTGCATTCCTGCAGTGAACACTTATGCTTATACTTGTTACCCTTAATGTGGCTGAGAATTCTTAACACCTAATTGCTCTTTAGCTAAATTTGCCATACTCCTCATTCAAAAAAACAGATGTAGGTCAGAGTCCTGAGCTGGACCCCTCAAATGTACATTCTGCTATTAATATTATTATGAATAATAGTACTTTATGGAAAAGCTTTATCATTTTAGAGATTACTGTTTCCATATTGCTGTTATAACAGCATAGGTTGTGTGGATTGTGGCAATTATATCTGAATTCATTTTACATTTCAGTAATGTTCAAGAGAAAAAGTAGAAACAGAAGTGTTGCCTCCATAGCCATGTTTTCTTCCATGACAAAGTCTGAAGGAAAGGAAGGAAGGAAGGAAGTTTTATTATATATAGATCCTAGACTTAAATGTCTCATACTTGAAAAAAACAGGGAAGGACCTGCTATTGTAAAATGACAAAATGCCACAATCAGTAACTGATGTGGTTTGTTAAATATCTTGTGATATTTTTAGGAATGGAGGTAGGGGGATATTTACAAGTTTTAACAATGCCTACTGGCAAGTGAAAAATAATTGTGTGAGAACTAAAATTAGATGGTATAAATGCATTATCTTTATAGCTGGACAATAGCTGTGCTTTTATATTCCAGGGGATTTAAATGGCGTGAATGAACTTTAAAGTACGAATCTTTCTACAGCATTGATGAGCCATGAAATAGGACAGTTGAATCACATTCTAATTATGAAATAGGCAGTGATAGATATATGTGAAGACAATATGATTGTTTTTCCTGTGTCTCCTTATATCAAGATGAAGTGAAGTTTCAATTGTCACAGAAAGGGAGACAGCCTAAATAGCTTGGATAATATCCAAGAGGTAGCAATTCCAGCTTTGCTTTCATGAAGGACTTATCGCAATACATTGTCCTTGGGACTTTTTGAAGACAACATTAAAAGGAAGGAAATAAATGTATTTTCCCTTGCAGATGCAAGAACAAAAGTCTCTAGTCCATTTTGGACTCCTATATTCTAACTGCCAATATGCAAAGATTGTTGACTCACAAGGACATAATGGAAAAGGACGAGAGTAGTATTATGTCATATAGCTGGTGAAACAAATCACATGGAAAATAACAATGTGACATGAAAGAGAAGTATTCAGAATTATAATACTGTCATTATTTTTTCCCCTAATGAACATCTGCAGTACTCCTATGCAATCCATCAGTGATCCATAGGGCATAGATAAAGTATGAATTACCAGGCTTATATATTCTTCCCTGAACAAATCACAAGAATAAGCAAACAAGTCATCAAGGGAATAGCTAAGGAATTTGTTTTGGTGAGAATTCATCCCCCCATCAGAGCTAAACCACAGCACTCACAATGTATCTTAAAGAATCTTCATTTCTTAGACTTGGTGAATGGAATTGTCTTTTACAAACTTCATTCTTTATGAATTGAACTTAATAAATATGTTTAGGATAAACAAACTGTTTGTTTGGCTCCTTAGACTCAGGGAAGGGCTGTAGTAAAATTATATAAACAAAGGCCCAGACAAGTACATAACTTCTGAAAAATTCTTATTGTGTTTCTGAAAACTGTTAGTATGTTACTTTTACTATGATAAATGTAAGAAAATTATTCAATATATGAATGGAGAGGATATTAACAATGTTAGTTTTAATTAATATAATTGAATTCCTCCAGAGTTCAAGATGATACATCCCATAACACTCCTTCCTCCAATCTTTCCCTATAACAACAATATTGAGATGTAGATTGGTCTGAATATGTGTGGTTGGCCCAAAATCATCTATGAAACTCTAATGAGTAAAAAGAATTACCTTGACAAAGATAGGTGGGTTCTGTTAACAAAGCAACAAGGTGAAAAACATGTCTTAAGCCTAAGTCACATAGAAGGTTTATAAAAACACTTCAGACATACACCTTTCTAATTCACAGGAGTGTAAGAGATTGTAATGGAATGTCTGAACGACCTTGGAGAAAGGCAGATGGACATGCTTCCTAGGAAACTATCAGAGAAGAGAGGCTGGAGCTCCCAGTGGCTTACCTGTCAGAGGAAGAAACTTAGGAAGCACATGATTAAAAGTGTTGGTAGGAAGTTAGTACTTTTAGACTTGCAAGATTCTATTAATGTAGCCTTATTACATTAGCTACCTGGTTTCCTGTCTGGTTTACCTGGGAAGATTGAGAGTTTCTAATCTACTTGATTCTTTATTGTAGGTCATAGAGCCATCAAGTCTACTGCAATAAAAATCAGTGAATTATATGTAAAATGATATAAGGAGAATACAACACCCTAATATTCTACCCTTAATATAACCAGTATCCAGTTCCAAATTAATTTACTGTTAGCAAAGCATGAATTCTAACAAGCTGCAGATGCAGCTAGTGTGGATTTGGGCTCTTTGTCTGCCAAAAGAAGCTTCATGTAGAAATCATCTGGTCACTCAGGGAACGGCTTAATGAGAGATCTTAACAGCTTGCTACAAGTCTCTCTATTACAATAGAGTAAAATGTAGGTCAGTAATTCAGTATACTCAGACTGACAGGGGCAGATCCTTTCGGCATAAGATATTTTCTATGCCTGCTCACCAATAGGGCTGAGCAAAAAATATCAAACCACAGTTCTGTGAAAGCTCTGCGGAGAACATTTTCCGAATCTAGGGCTTATTTCTGAAACCCAACATTTGCTGAAAACCTTTGCTTAAGGCTTTGTAACTGCGATTTTTGATTATGTGCCATCAAGTCATTTTTTAAGCCTGATAATTGGGACAGCTTCCCACTTTTAGCAGTTGAGTAGAAAATTCTGGGGTGTCTGTTGAATAGCTCGGAGGCACTTTTTTCCCCCATATTGTTTATTTCTTTAAATTTGGTCACATTTGGTTCCATTCAGCTTCTGTACCCCTTGGTTACAGCTAGCAGGTGATCTGGACACCCCAGAGTTAGTTTCTTTGATACTAGAACAAGATGTATGTGCAAGTCTGCATGTCCTATTGACCAGCTTGAGGGATGGAATGGAGATCAACGGACTGGGCTGGAGCAAGGAGGAAATGCTTTTCTGTTTTCATGAAGTCTGCTTTCATAGAGTTACTCTTAACACACAGTGGTGACTATTAGTTATGCAAACTGTATGAAGTGACCAGATTCTTTTTTCTTGCATTAAGCCTGGTTCTTAGGTTTCTCCTCCCCTCCATTTACCCTTTGACTCATGTTCTTAGGCTTGGTTCATATCATATTACAGATGGAAAGACAATCATGGTTGATTACCTTTCTGTGGGAGAAGGGTGGAATCAGGGTTAAGATGGGGATCAGCCTTGAGTTGCTATGCATGCACAAATGCCAAAGGTACAATACCTTGTGAGGACCATTAGCTTATCTGGGGAATGCAAGTATTCAGCGGGCAATTGGAGAAATTCTTGTAACCTTGTAACATCAATAAATTAGCTAGAACTGCACAGACTAAGGCTCATCCTTTGCATCTAACACTTCCTTTTCCTTGAGTTGATTTTGGTATCAGATTTTTTTAGTACATAGGTTTGGGAGGAGGATCAAATGATCATAAAAAAAAGGGAAAAACTCCTTCATTCTATCCATTTTATTTATCCTATTTCCTTAGAGGTTCAAAGAAGTTCACAACATAAAATATAAAATCATACAGGTAAAATTTAAGCATATTCATACACCTCCATGTTTAAGAAGAGTGGTAGAAATAAATATAGTATTTATAAACTGGCAAATAATTT
Organism: Acrochordus granulatus; assembly: GCA_032468055.1. NCBI lineage: Eukaryota > Metazoa > Chordata > Lepidosauria > Squamata > Acrochordidae > Acrochordus > Acrochordus granulatus. The sequence goes on along the minus strand of JANHZU010005101.1, from coordinate 60,103 downwards.
TCCTTCCTTCCTTCCTTCCTTCCTTCCTTCCTTCCTTCCTTCCTTCCTTCCTTCCTTCCTTCCTTCCTTCCTTCCTTCCCTCTTGTCTGAATAAATAATTAGAGGTATAACTTCTTTGGGTTTTGTTATTCTTTTTGGCTTTTTCAACTACACATTAGTATTTTCAAGCATTTTATGGCATTGTACTTTTCATTAAAAACCTCAGTAACATTTTATGCTGCCTCTAGCTTGAGTAAACAACCAGTGTTTTATAATGAGTATCAAGCACTTATATTGGCAATTGCAAACTTTTGCAGAGACTCAGCAAAGCACATAACTGGGCATGAGTAAATAATTGATTTTCCCTCCATAAAGTTATTGTTTGTTTAGATGTCATAATCCGCATAGTAAATTTGATAGCAAATGCTAAATATTTCAAAGCTCTTTTTTCAAAGCTACCTAGCATTAGAGACTTTCTCTCTTCCAACACTTATTCTTCATTAGCACTTAATTGGGATTTGCTTCCTTCCCCCAATGCTGGATTCTTAGGCTTAGAGAATTAAAAGCTAATGTTTCATAAGAAACAAAGTTGGCATGGGGAACCTTTTCTAATCCTACAGAAGAAACATTAATTTCCTTGTGCATACTCATTAACTTAATATACAGGTGTGGTTATACTGATGCATTCAGCTTCAGAAGAAAGAAGCCATATGTCAGACAAGAGTATAGCATCTGGTGCAAATATTTTGGCTTAGGAGACATCCATATTTAGCCATTTTTCTTGATCTCACCACTCCAATCTTACCTCAGATTGTGAGCACTAAATATATTTGTGGTTAGCAAAAAACATTTATTAAAGATACATCCGACTGCTGACAATTATATTGTAACTGTACTACTATATTCCTGAACTTATTCTCCGAGGAATATTGGGGAGATGCCATATTTTAATGTTCTTAGAAAAAAGTATATTTAATACAGTATGTCTCTCTGATCCTAAGTCTGATTAATTTGGTATTTACTTGGTTTGGAGTGATTAGAGAAAACCCTGAACTAAAAGATAATAACTTGGGATAAGTATTTTTGACTGCAGGGAAAAAACATCTTACCATGATGTCCTCCATATTTGTTAGGATATTTTTTTACTTTTCTACTCTTGAAACATTTTTAACCTTTTTGAAGAACTCTGCTGCAGAAGAATTACTGCAAGAGTTTGTATTGTTGGGATTTTATTCTTAAGGGCTTTGAAATAAGAGTCAGCCACTGAACCTCTGAGATTTTAGTGGTCAATGTTCTGCTTTTGCTACACATGGAATTCTGCTGGCAAAGTCAGAAAGAAAACAAAGCAAAAAAAAAGTTTTAAATAAAAATAGATCCACTCATTTCTGCCTTTCCCTTAAATTAATTGCCAGAAGGAACCAAATGAAATACAGTAACTGTCTTTGATTGTTTCTTCCATTTTTAAATTCCTCTTAATCAATGAAAATTTGTGATCCAGTTTTATTTCAAAAGAATCAAAACTTGGATGAAATATTCCTAAATTAGTAGCCAAGGAGCCTCCGTGGACATCTTGCTTTTCAGTGTTCATCCTTCTTTCCACCAGCTGTAATCACAATCATAAGGGAACCCCTCTAGGGAAATTTTTAAATGGAAAAGCGTGGGCAGCTAGGGTAGAATCAGCATGAGAACAGGATGTCACAGAAAACATCACCTTTTACTCTCTTCAATAATCCACCAACTTCTAAAAAATAAGTTAAAATAAATTCTCAAATATCCTAAAAACAAGTGTGTTAATTTCACTCCATAACTGTCCAAAACTAGAAAAATTAAAATACATTTGCTTGTAAAATTTATTAAGGAGCCATGAGTTCAGGTGGGACCAGGCAAAAGTCCACACAATTGGGAAAATGGCCTTTTCTTAAATCCCTGAGAGCTCCACCTTTGCAAATAGAAAGTTTGGGATCTGAGTTGCACTGACGCTGGCTTCAGAGACAATTGTCTTGGTCGTCCAAGGATAACGTCATGGGAAAACAACAGTGGAGCACTGATTGCAGATCAGTACAGATGTCATGTGTGGAGAAGAAGTAAGAATAGAATCCTATTTCATAGGGAGAAATATTGAAGAGAAACTGCACAGCAAATTTTGACCCATCTATCACCACCAGCAAATGGGATGGCAAAAAAAAAAGCTATTTTTACCCTTGTAAAAATATTTACTAGTACAATATTTTAAAAAAACAGAAAAGATGCCATTCCATTTAGATGTTCCAGAGGCTTTCTGTGTACTATTAGTAGGAATAAACCATTTTCCAAATAATTGACTTGGCATGCCAACACAAAGCCTGAAAACTGTACATTTTCATGATACATAAAACAACCTTTGAAACAACTCTGTTTCCATATCAAATGGATCTCCTTTACTGTACACATACATAAAAGAATGTGATTCGCACGTATCACCAAGCCAAACTTTTAAACTATCCTGCATTTTGAACCATAATGTTTAGTCTGACCATAACGCTAAGCCACAATGGGTGAGTTTGCACGTCATGGTTAACCCCAAACAAACAAAACACATTACAGCTTAGCATCCAATCTACAGGCAGAAATGGTTACACACTGGCAAAGGCTCATTTCATATGCTATACTCTGCCTTCCAGTAATTTTGCTTGTCAGAAGAACCTTAACTGGATTAGAAAACCAACAAAATACAGCTGAGCAGCTGCTGTCTGTGATATGACAGGTTGCGAAGTTGATTCATTTACTTGTGACTGAAAGCTTAACTTCAGAAAACTCTTGGAAACAAGCTGAACTCCAACAGAATAGAAACTGTGGCGATGAATTCTAAAAACTTCTAAATGTTTTGATAGCTTTTAGTTATAATTGGATCCAAAGTCACCAGTCTGAAATTGGAGCCCTGACCACTTTTTCCATGAAATCTCTAGTATCTCATTATTATTATGGTTCATCAGACAGTCAGCCAGATGTTGGACTGGCTTTGGCATTTTTGTCCACCTATGAAGTTTTCCCCAAGGACCTGGGATAGGCAGATGTTGTTTTTTCATGGTGTTAAAGGTGTCTTATTATGGTTCATCACATAGTTAACAGATATTCAGACTGGATTTGGCATTTCTATTGAGTCCTTCCCAAGGAACCTATTGAGGATCTATTGAGTCCTTCCCAAGGAACTGGGATGACGATGATGATGATAGTGATGATTTGCACCAGGAGACTACTGGAGAAACAACATCATGAGTTCCTTCTTCCTCATTGTACAGAAAGAAATAATAGGCATTTATTGGCCACTACACTCAGTGTTCATGAGGTTTATTCCATGTTATATTGCTTTACGTATGATAATTATGAGGATTGCTCCCGCAGCTACTCTTTCTCTCCAATGCTTTTTCTTAAAAGACTGAGGATGCAAAACAAGGCCATTTGACTTGATGTTCTCATGATGACTGTTTGAGAAAAGTTATTTTGACTCAGTGTATGATGGGTGTTGTTTGGGCTAAATCAAGCCCTTCAATCAACTAAGTCAATTAATCTCTTTTTCCACAAGATACTAACCACAACTATTTCCCATAGGCCAGTTTAGCATCTTATGGGACCTGAGCCAATGATTTATCAGGAACACTGAAGGAAAAACAGAAGAGAGCTGCTTCTCCCTACAGAGCAAATAAAATCGGAATGGATGACTTTTCTTTTCAATGCCACATTCTTAAGAATATTCTTTCTAAAGAGGAGCTGAATCCACAGTTGATGGACTGTTAGGACAAGAAAAAGACCAGATGGGCTACTGCTACTTTATTGTAAGGCTACAGTATTAGAATCTTGCAAGTCTGAAAACACAAATCTCCCACTCTTTCCTTTACAGCCTAAGAAGTTGGGGAGGATCTCTCCTCAGCCTCTTTCTCCTCCCATTATGCAGCCGACGTCTTTACCTTCTCTTATCTGATTGTTCCCAAAGCAACATTTCTCAAGGTCTTCCTCACATACCATTCCACCTATTTTCATAATAGCAAAATGCAGGGAAGGGATAGATCTGTTGCACATAGGTTTTCAAATTAAAATTCAGCTAGTGAAGAGCCACAGATTTCTCACTCAAAATGGTGGGAGGACATTAGATTTAGAACAGGCAAGATCACAATTCTTTCTCATATGTCCACTTATGTATGTGTTAATGGTATATCTATCTTGCATTTTATGTGTTGGTATTTTGAGCAATTTTTGAGCAGACTTTGAATTTGCTGGAAGTACAGTTGTTAAAAGTCCTCCAAGAAACTGTGCAGGATGTCCAGCAAAAGGAAGCCATGTAATCATAACCACAAAAAGACCCTTGTGTAGGAGTAACACTCCAATGTAAAGAAAAGAAGCACATTTTAAAAATCTTCTTCAAAACAACAGATGGAGCTAGCTATACATCTCTTGAGATGGAATTTCCCATAGCATCCTTTACAGAATGGTTCTGCAGGAAATTAAAGTAGTGGCCATCTGCCAGACTCCCTACATGAAGTGGCTGGAAACTATTTGGAATATCATTCTTGCTATTTTCAATGGCATTCCCAGCTGAACTCAGAAGAAAACCCATTGATATAGGACAAGGTCTACCACAGTAGCTAAGTTCTCCTTAAATTGTTGAAATAAATTTGAGTTTGTGGTTTTTTTGTTCCATATTCTCCACACCAAGTACTTGAAAATGCATAAAATAATTTCTCCTGACTCCTCATATTTGAAATCAACACAAGAAAACCAAATTTTTAATCCTGATAGGTCTCATAATGACCCCAAGCGTTTATGGGGAATAAAAATGGATTCTTATAAACTGTCCTCCTTTTCTTCAGAACATGACTCATTGTCAATTTTGATTTTTAGATGAGAGGAAGGCAGTATCTCAATCTAACTTGGAATTTGTTTTGGTGACCTTGTGGAACAAAGGATTAGTCAGCAGCTCTGTTCTCACAAAATACTTTTAGCTGAATTATATGAAAATCTCAAAAAAAAATGCAACAGTTTCTCAAACAAGGCAATTGGACTTTTATAATTTGATATAATCAGAAAACATTTCATCTCCTATCCAGGAGACTTTCTCAATTCCATTTGGAAGGAAAGAGGTGGCAGGAATATATATGTTTCTTAGAAGTCAGGATACAGGACACACACCAGAAAAAGTTCTCACATAACAGGCCAACAGAGTGACAATGCTAAGCAGTAAAAATTTTAGAGACTTGTTGCCCTTTAAGGGGCCAGCACAATAAGAGTTTTAACTTTTATCTTTTCACTGAAAAAAATAGTTGGGGACTATGTATTCTTAGTATGGTAATTTTTGACCCGGTAAATGGAACTGCTTGTTACCAAAGCCACTGCTGAAATGATGGGATGAGGTTAGAGTTTGACTGGGTTAAATGTGTGGTGGTTCGATTTTGAGACAGAATCATCAAGTTTGTCATTAGCAGTTGAATACAGACAGCTTTGACTATAGGTCACTTTGACAGACCACGCATCATTTATGCCATTTGGTTACCTGATGTTGCTCAACTGGATATCCATAACCTAGGTGTGGGATAGGCAAAAAATGTCTCAGTTTGAAGAACAAACTCTTTTGTTGCTGCTGGTTCCAAATTTACAAGCAGTTTTAGGCAGCCAATCAGCCAAGAACAAGGCAGTAATATAACAAGGAATTAGCAATGTTTCCTCTGGGAGGATTTTATTATTATTTTAATTTTGAATCTCATCAGCACTCCCCCCCCACACACACCTTGAATTATAGTCAGCAATTAAAAGTAGTTGCGTGCAAGATGTTTATTTGGACACGGTAGTGAAACAAATTATTTGTAATGTTTTTTAAAGTGAGAAATCACCCAGGCAAATTGTTCCAGAAACTTTCAGTGATAACAGTACAGTTCTCTTCCACACTGCCCCTAATTCCAAGATCTTCAAGAACTAGTTTTTTTTTCAGATGCTTGAAATATACAATCAATTGACTAATACTGACTGTATTTCTATCATAAATGAAAAAAAAATGCTTGGCAATTATTGATGGAAATTTCTAAGGTCACAAAACTTCATTGGAAGTAAAATGGATGTTTCCAATTGAGGAAAGACTATGTCATGCAATCGAAGTGGTGCATCTATGATAGCCTAGGTTGCTCAAGATTAAGATGAAGATAAATTAATCAGTGGGAGAGACAGAAAATGATTGATAAGATAAAGATGTCAAGCTCACCTCCCCTTCTTAAAGAAAAAAATTATTTTCTTCAAAAAAGGAAAATCCTGTGATACTGATTATTTTTTCAGAGTGTCCAGGGAATAGGCCTGAAATGTTGCTTAGAAGAGGTCATCAAAGTGCACTGTAAATAAAAATTAACTTGTGTGTTATGCCATATGCACCATGTCTACCACAGCAATTAACTTCTATATTTAAAGTAATTTTAACTTTTTTGGGAGGTGCAGGCACAGTTTTGATCCCTAATAATGGATTTCAGTATAACTACTTCAGATTATCATCTGTCTATTCTCTTATGTGTCTGCTGTACAGTATTCCATTGTAACTCAAAACAGACATCTTAAGAGAATTTCATATAGTTTCATACTCCAAGAACTAACTTGAAGGGTTTAAGGAAGTACAAATGTAATGGATGGCTTGGTTCAAATCAGTGCTGGCCATAAATATCAGGAGTTTGCAAATTGCATTGCTAATTCTATTATCCACTTCTAGTAATGTTGACTCTGACAAAGAACATTCAAGTTGTCTTCACTGAATGCTACTGCTGTGGGTTCTATCCCACCTTACATTGCTCTGTGCTCTCAATTTTCCCTTCTCTCTTAATGGATGGTCACAGCTGATTTGCATAAACCTAGAAATGAGGTTGTGATATGCTGATCCTGAAGATGAGTTCATTGAAGTAAATGTAATTAGATGTTTTCTACCAAGTCAAACCACTGATCTTTGTAAACATTCTTTTAGTGGTGATAAGCAAGAACTTCCAGGTTGGAGTACTTCTCAAACTTTTCTGGAGATACAAGCTTTCAACCCCATGCACATTAGAATTCATTGTCAATCTTAAGCATTCCAAGTGTTCTCCATTCTTGTAAAGTAGCAGAAGCTAGGGAGCATGGCGTCTCACCCAGGGCAAAGCCACAGAGTACTGTTTGCTTTTCTGCAAGAGAAAAAGTCCTTTATGACTCCTTAATTTGGTTAAATGACAAGATGGGGCACCACGTCTGACAACTATAACTTTGACTACCCTTTTAAAGTGAATAGTTATTGCTGTAACATTTTCATATCTTTAGTTAACATCATCAGATATCGACAGAGTATTTTGAAATTTCCTTTCATCTACCATGGATTTTACACACACACTCATACAGACAACTTTTGCTTTTAACATCAGCGTTAATCAGGCCTTCCCTTCTCCTCTATGCTGTATAATAATATCATTATTAAAAGTGCCTGCATGTAAATCTAGTTACAATTATCTCCATATATCTAGCCATTGATGCCTGCTTAAATAGCCAAAACTTCAGTAATTGTAGATTTTACTATATCTGTGTTCATTTAATTCTGGGCAACAGGGGAGTGCCCACATATTCGCTTCTAAGACCCTTTGGTCTACCAGCAAGCCTTAGGAGGACAGATTTTACTTGGAGTAAGTGGTCTTGCAGATTTTCAGGTCCAAGCATGAACAATTTAGTTTATTATCAAAATCTTGAATTATACCCCAAAACAGACTGGCCATCAATGCCAGTCTGAAGTGGATTCAATGGACATCAGATAGAACCAATGATTAAATTCTTGGCCTAGGAGGGAGGAAATCCAGCCTTTGTCACAGTTTAACTCTGTGGGTAGCTTTGGACCAGTTACCCTCTCTTAGCCCAAGCTATCACACAGGGTATGCTGGTAAGGGAAAATAGGAAGAGGGAATTTCATATGAACACCCATAGCTTCAGAATGAAAGTCAGGGTATAACTCAAATGAATAAATACATTCTTTCTCAATTCAAAGGTCTCTGCAATAGCCCACCATAGTTTAATTAATGCTTTAATTTTATATTACTTGTGTTTGCATGACTTTCTTATCCAAGGTTAACTAAACCTATCTATTCAGTTAGATCCAGTTTGATCTAGTAGTTAAGGCACCCGGCTAGAAATCAGAAGAGGGTGAGTTCTAGTCCTGTCTTAGGAATGAAAGCCAGGTGGGTGACTCTCTCTCAGGGTTCTTGAGGGGAAAATAGGAGGAGGAAGGAAGGAATATTAGGTATGTTCACCATCCTAAGTTATAAAAATAATAAAAGCAGGATAAGAATATTTTTTTAAAAAAAAATTGTTGTGGTTGTTTCACACAATTAACTATACATAAAATAATAATTCATGCTAGATTTATACCACATGTGATTGGGTAATTTGCAGTTGAGAATGTTACACAAATATAATTTCTTGTATTAAATGAGCACGTATTCATTTTTGCTGGATATCATCTCCATCAGGGGTCCAGTGGCTAAATGGTAGCCTTTAAAAAGATGTTGATGGATGGATACCCATAATGCATGAAAAAAAACCTTATCATTTCTTGGTGGGCTTATCATAGAGAGTGATTTGCTTGTCTTCAGAAGCTCACGGTCACATGCATTTAACACAACATTCCACAAGTTTACTCCCGTTCATCATGCTATAGTTTTATCTGCTTTCATTCTGTTTCAATTGATTCTTTCGCTTAATCGAAGCACTGCACAGCCTGTGTTAACTTTTCTTCCCTTTTAAGTCCTCTTGGGTCAGGGACCTTATCGTTTTAGTGAGTTATAATCCATGAGCATCTAAAGAACTTGGTAAATTATTAAAGAACTATGAATAAATCATGAGAAACTAATGAGCCTCATTAGTGATTCTAAGCAATGCAAGGAGTTATTTGTTCTGCTCACAAGTTATTTGCTACTGACTCTAATGACAACATTCCCATTGGTGACCCTTCTGATTCTATACAATTGTGTACACCTATCTTTGAGGTTAACCTTCAAGTGCGATTGTGGGAATGAAAGGACAAGTAAAACGCAACGCACATCAATAGGGAAATCCAGCTGAGTAAGTAAATAAACTTGATCATTGTGATGAACCTCAAAAAGATGAACTTAATCAGGATTACAATTAGTTACTACTTTTATAAAAATTATGCTTGCCAAATACAGTTTTGATAGAAGAGAATATTTATAGTTCAGGGTGGAACTTTGGGGGCCTTGCTGCTCTCTGAGCTTGGTTGTTTTTTTGCAGATGTTTCATGACCAAACTAGGTGACATCATCAATTCTGTTCAGGGAGTGTTCTTGGTGATTCCTTGATTAGGCTGTTAGCTTATTTGTCTGAGCTGAAAGAAAACAACCAAGCTCACAGAGCACCAAGGACTCCAAAGTACACTTTTGTATCTAAGATTTTCAGGTTTTGTTTTTCACATATACAAAAAGAAATGGATTATCTCAGTGGCACAGAGAATATCTTCCATTAGCCACAGGGTTTTTGCAAATTCCTGGAAGCTAAATTTATTGTGAAACAAACTACAAGATCAATTGAGAAAGGAGCAGCATAATGTTAGCTGCCAAGTTGGATCCAGAAACAGTGTTTCTGAGCATAGTGACTAGGATAAAGAGCTTCCAAGGGTCAAGAAAACTGAGTGTTAAACTAATTCTCAGGCCTTGAAATAGGTTTAGCTATTTAGAAGAGCTTTGTATTGAACAATGGCACATCTTTCTTACTCTTTGTTTCTGTCTCTTAGCTTATTTCTAGGGTAGCCTTTATTTATTTGTATGTTTGTTTGTATCCTGCCTTTATTATTTTATAAACAAATCAAGGTGGTAAACATATTTAACATTTCTTCCTCTTCCTATTTTTCATACAACCGCAACCCTTTGAGGTGGGTTGGGTTGAGAGAAAGTAACTGGCTAAGGCAGGATTAGAATTTACTGGTTTCTAGTCTGTTACAGAATCAATGTGTCTGAATAAGTCATTCTGAATTTCTACTGAGTTCCTTCCTCAAACTGGACATTAGCATGTTTTTTTTTTTAATGTGAAGTATCATTCTTCTTTGCAAAAATGCTTCTAGATCCCATATGAGCTCCACTGTGTTTTTAGAAGATTGAACTACTGCAATGACCTCCACATAAGGCTGCTCTTGAAGAGCATATGGAAACTTCAGCTGGTTTGATTATTTGACTGATGTTGGACCTGGGGCAAACCAGATAGGAAACACAACCAGCAAGCTAATTCTGCTTTATCGTACAGCTACACTGATATAATATTATTGCAAGTCTGAAAGTACATTTCTCCCCCACCCCTTTCTTCTTTACACCACCAAAAACTGTGGAGGGTCTGTCCTGAGCCTTTTGCCCTACCTACCGTTCACTTGTACGCTATTCTGTCTCTTATTTGACCATTCCCTTGAAAGTGTCTCTTTGTCCACTGTCCCAAGGTAATGCTGTAATGCTCATACAACATTACATCCTAATCCTAACTTTCTGCTCTGAATAGTACTCCACTGAATATCTCATTTGAAATTTCTACAACCTTAACATATAAAGCTGAGAAGATTATTCTGCATGTATACACTGCTGAGTCAGACACAAGCGATATCTAAATTAGAGTGAGATAATAATGTCTATGGTCTACTGTCCAAAGTAATGGGAAATGTGACAAAGAAGTGAAGAAGAGCGTGCAGGCAGGATGGAGTGGGTGCAGAAGAGTGTCAAGAGTGATCTGTGATAGAAAGGTATCTACAAGAGTGAAAGGGAAGATCTACAATATGGTGGTGAGACCGGCAATGCTGTACAGCCTGGAGACAGTGGCCCTGACAAAAAGACAAGAGGCAAAGCTGGAGTTGAAGATACTGTGATTCTCATTGGGTGTGACAAAGTTGGACAAGATCAAAAATGAGTATATTAGAGGGACAGCACAGGTGGGAAGGTTTGGTGATAAAATGAGAGAAGTAAGATTTAGATGGTTTGGGCATGTGTTGCAGAGGGATGAAGAGTATGTTGGGAAGAGATTGTTGAGGATGGAGCTACCGGGCAGAAGAAGAAGAGAAAGGACTAGGAGGATGTGCATGGATGCTGTGAGAGAGGACATGCAAGAGATCAGTGTGACTGAGAAGGATGCTGAAGGTGGAAAAGGAAGATGGAAACGGAAGATACGCTTCAGTGACACCTGATGGGAGCAGCCAAAAGAAGAAGAGGTTGATACATCTACAGTACTTGTTATAAACCAAGATGGAATTGGTAATTAATTCTGCTTACAGCACTAAGTAATGAATGTTGTTCAGTGGGTTGTCTTACAAATGCCTAAACCAATTCAAGTAAGGTTTTTTAAAAAAGAAAATCAGCACAGAATAATGAGGGACTGCTGTCTGTACTTGCTAAGGATGTGATTCTGTCTTGGACAGTCTCTTAATCAGACTCTCTTGTGTCAATCACCTACTGGGAAGCACATCCAACAATGCCTTAAGTAAGATGGATGATAAAATATTTTAATAAATTCACCCTGCCGAATCTTATCTCATGAAGTTTGCAGCAATGGTTGTCCAATGATTCGTAAGGCAGGCCTGTGTTTTTCCTCTAAGGTTCTCCTATGGTTAGAATTCTCAGTCAATCAAAACAAGTTGTTTCTCATCCACTGCCCCATCCAGTTTTTCATATCTTGAACCTTATGAATCATTGGACAACCATTGTTGCAAACTTCATGAGATAAGACTCTGCACGGTGAATGTGTTAAAATATTTTGTCATTGCAGGAACCAATGATTTAAGAAGGAAAAATGAACGCTGGCAGGGAAATTCTTGAAGTCGAAACCCAAACTTCTTAAAGTTGAGAAGCACTGCTCTAGGATAGAAAGGTTTGTGGTCCTTTTCTGAAATTCCTCTATAGATCAGCAGTTGCAAAGACTATGGAAGGACTACATTTTAAATATGAACTATACTTAACGGGAGGCTTGTAGCTGGGTGACATAATGTTTATCATTCCTAGGAATCTCTGCAGGGCTGTTTTGAACCAGAGATCCAATAAAAACATGAAGAATAATGTAATGAATGGTATACATTTTGGGGCATAAGTACAAACAATTAGTTTTCCTATTGTCCATGTGGATACTAATCTGCATGTCAACTTTAATTTGTGTCCCATCTTTATTATTTTTACAAATAACTCAAGACAGCTGACTATTGAGCTAAAACAGCAAGGAGTTTTAACAGTGTCTTCTAGAAATATTGTTTTCTTTAAATCTGGGACTAAGATGATATGATTAATCCCTTTATTTCTCTCTGCACTTTATATTTACATTTTTAAATTACAATTTAAATTGTAATTTAATTACAATTATTATGTATTAAAGAAGAAATAAGAATGCATGATCACGTAGATTATAACGTTACATTATTTGAAAACACAGTTTTTCAACATTGGAGGAGTTTTAAGAGTGTAGTCTGGCATTTATAATAAGGTGATTCAGGTTGACAAGCTGACTTTTTTCAAGTGTTGAGGCAGAATCCATGTTTTTTCTTCTTCTTTTTAAGTTCAGCATAAATTGAGTATTTTATCTTTTGATTTTTTTTCTTCAGTACAAACTCTGGCAATACTCAGATTTATCCATTAGCTGTAATTTGAAACAAAGCCAAAATCAGACAGCATTGCTACAAAGGTTGCTGTGTAGATGGGTATTTTTCCCCCTTAGGCATAATGCAAAAAATGAATTCAAACAAACTAGACATTGTATTTAGTTTCACTATTGTTGACAACACAATCATCTATAATTTTGCAGAACTCATCAAACCCTGCAATATGCCTCTCATGTCTGAATCTTTGGATAGCATGAACAAATCCTTCATCTTTTATAGTTCAGCAAGAATGGATTAAGGATTTATTCCCTTAGCTTATTCACAGTCATCATCAGGGGAACAGATTCATATTGTGCTGTTTATTATTTATAGTTCTCATTACATTCTTTGTCAGAAGAATGTGGTCTGAGAATCTTAATGCCTCATATATTACATGAAGATAATAGTAAACTCTAATACTTTGACCTTTTCAGTGTTCCATATTTTGATTCATTATCCATCCCCTTTCTTCCTTGTTTAACAGCCTCAGTAACCTGGGAAGAAGAGGTGTAGGGAACCACCAATCAAAATCCACAGGAGTGAAAAGGTTAAAGCCCTGTGTTTATAAATCTGTTCCAGGTTTATAGTCTTTCCCTCCCTATCTTAGAATTAAGCTCCCTTTTTATTCCTGCTGCAAAAGACTACAACGTGAATATCAAAGAAATACAACAAATGCACTCACCATACACATTTCATTATAATTTTATGGGTGGGAAGTTCCTAAGAAGCACACAAGCTGAGACTATATTTTAATACTTATTTCACTGTCAGTTCTGTGTAAGGACTTCTTCTTACTAGGCCAAAGCTACCTATGCAAAATAAGAAGCATGAATTCAGGAAAGAAATAATCTGGTCTTCAGCTCATAGCCACAACAGGGACCAGAATCTCCTTTGCTAAACAAGACCATGATCAAGAGAGCCATGCTCGATTTTACAATCTTTTTTGCTGTGGTCATTAAGTGAATCTGACTTCCCCCATTCATTTTGCTTGTCAAAAACCAGCTGGGAAGGTCACAAATGGCAATCGCATGACTCTGGGATGCTGCAACTATCATAAATGCATGCTGTTACCAAATGCTTGAATAGCGATCACATATCTGTAGAGATGCTGCAAAGGGTGTGAAGGCTGGTTGTAAGTCACTTTTCTCAGCATTATTGTAATACTAAATGAATAGTCATAAGTCAAGGATACCTGTGAATATCTTTCTACAAGAGTCCTGGAAGTTTTAGTCAAATTTGCAGTTAAGATTAAGGATGTAAGAGAAATCTTTTATAGTTATCAATGAATTTCAGTTTAATCAAAAGGAAGATATTCTTTTTTAGTAATTATAAATTGTATTGGTTTTCAACAAAATAGAATATAACATACAATAAAAAAACAGAATAACAAAAACAATGTTAACAACACAAAATCTAAAATATAAATGAACACATGTCCTAAAAAAAGGAAAAAGAAAAAAAAACAATCAAGCAAAATATGCAAAAGACCTCTCCCACAACATTCTCAGCCCAACTCCAACTGGATATCTGTCCATAAGTCAGTACAAAAAAAAAAGTTCTATCTCTATTTAAACTCAGTAATATAGCATTTCCTATCTGTCACTATCTATCTATATTTTTTCTTAATTCTTGATCTACACAGTATTTCAACTATACATATAAACTTATTTCAAAATCATCACATTCTTCTCCACTTCACCAGCCAAAGTTCCAGAGAGACTGTCAAAAGTTGAAAACTTCTTTAAATCAACTTTTCTCAGAGGAACTGTCATTGTAAACATATTTTAATCGTTCACATCTCCTCTTGTAGAAAGCTTCAGACGAAAGGACAGTAGAATCTTCATTGGCATTATTTAGAAAAAATAATAAGCATCCATATCCAATCCAACACACATTGAAAACTCACATATCAAAACATTAAACTGATAAATATTTAAAGAACCATGACGCAGAACACACGACCTGAATGCTCAAACATTATGTTAATATTTCTCTCCACAAAACTAGTTTTTTACCCATCATTACAAAAATCTCCTGAAAACATTTTGCAGTGTTTGTTGTGCAATAAATCTTATTATAAATTGAACTAGAATATCCCCAAACAAATAACCTTCTACCATAGGCAGATTCATGCTGTCACAACCCAAAAGTGCCTGACATAATACAGTTTTCCACCAGCAACTTTACTTCTTGAACTCTTCCACCAAAAGTTCCTATTTCTTCCCTTATTTGTGTATGTATAACCCCAGACTGACTCATTTTATAATTTTCAAATACTAGCTTTTGTTCAACATTTTCATTATTTTCCTCTTATTTTTTCCTCTAAAATATTTCTATTTTTTCTGTATTTCTATCAAACAAGCTCTTTGCATATTTCTACCCCAGCCTTCCAATCTGATCTCTATATTTTCAGTTTCTGAATTTCATCCAATATCTTCCTCAACAACTCTTTTTAAGCCATCTGACCTCCTCTAATCTATTAAGAACAAAGAAAGGAAAGAGAGAGAGAGAGAAGAAAGAAAAGAAAGACACAACAATAGTTCTATAACCCAGATGGTAAAGGGTTAATTCAATAACTTCAGTAAGTTTCACTTCTTGTCACGTGTCTCTGTTGCCAAACATCAACTAATCCTCAGCTAAGAAGGCAGCATAAAATGAGCCAAAAAAATGGATTCCTTGAAAAAGATGATGCATTTTTAAAATACCAAAGTAACATTAATATTTTCTCTTCAAACCTGATCTTTTTCCATAAATTAAATGTCTTGCAGACAGTCCAGCATCCCAGGCTTTGAAAAAAATCTGAGATAAATGTAAAGAGGGAGATAAAGTGATGTTTCCACTTTCAAGCAGCAATAAATCTCCCAAAGGGAAATAAAGTCCGAAATACTATGAATTGCAAAGGGAAACAAAATATAATTTAAAACAGAATTGAGCCCTTAGTGTTCCAAAGATAAGCAAAGAAAAGAAAAACAATAACAAAGAAAAAAAGGCGAAGTCCAGGTCAACGAAGCTAGATAAAAAGGCAACGGTTGGAGTGTGATCTTCTCCCGTTCTCTAATCCATAAAAATCCAGTTCAGAAGAACACCGTTTTCCCCTCCCCTGGGCTTCTGAAGAGCATAGGGATGATTCCAAGCCCCCTTCTTTAAATCCAAAGGGAGGTGACAACTATAAAAATCCAGCATAGTCTGGTTTACCAGTTGCCTTTCAAGCTGTTTGCTTGAATTGTTCACTTCTCCATGCCTGGTAACTGTGTCAAAAAAAAAAAATTCTGATACAGATTATGCATAATTCTTCACCCAAACTTTTGTGTGAAAAAAAATGCCTATTTTGGAGGGGATGCATCCAGACCAAAAAAAAATGTTTCATTTAAAAAAACAAAAAAACCCCCACATAAATTTAGGAAAAAAAAGTGTAGGGTCAGTAAACATTCAAGAACAAGGAAGATGAACTCCATTATCATGACGATGAATGCATCATCAGAAGATCTGAAAGACCAGGTTGGGGACTACATGTCCTAGAGAAAATCTATCTTTTTAGTTGCTAGGAGTTAACACAACTCGATGGTATATAATCAATAAAAAATATCCAAATTTACATATTTGAAGAAAATTGTCAACAATTATGGATGTTAATATTCTGCTGAAAGCATTTAGTTTTGTCCACTTTTCATTCAAAAGAATATTGACAAAAGTGAATAATTTATAAAATCCTTCAGTATGTCTATGGATCAGATTGAAAATAGGCAACACATCCTTTATTATGATTTTTTAAAAATGGCTAGTTCGTAGAAGTTCTCGTCTGTATATCAGACTGCTACACTGAAAGTTTGTAAGCACATACATAAGTAAATGAAAATAAAATATAATATATATGCAAAACTATCTAAAAAGACAATATGTATTTTGAAATGATATTGATTAATTTCTATTGCTGAGTATTAATCATTCAATAGGGTTCAAATACTTTTCACCTAAGACAATAAACAAAAGCTTTTTTGAAACAAAATCTTATATTAGACTGTCTGTTAATAGTAAACATGTCTGTGAAGACTCTCACTCGTCCAGGGTAATTGCATCGCAACAAACTTTAAAAACAGGCATCTTGACTGGATTTTCTCAAGTAGAAGACGTTTCACCTTTAATCCAAAAGGCTTTCTCAATTCTGAAATTGAACTGGTAAGAGAGCTG
>JANHZU010005101.1:22213-43209 GCA_032468055.1 Acrochordus granulatus | reverse complement strand
AATTGAGAAAGCCTTTTGGATAAAAGGTGAAACGTCTTCTACTTGAGAAAATCCAGTCCAGATGCCTGTTTTTTAAAGTTTGTTGTGATGTCTGTTATAGTAAAAACTTTCCAAGTTAAAAATCCATTTATTCCATTAATGGAGTAAACCTTTCAGAAATCACTAGCTGTCTTGCTGCTTTCCTTTCTATGATCTATTTCACCAAGTTTAGCTTTATAATTTAATAGCATGTGACTGCCCTTGAAATTACCACTATCACTTTAACCCTAATTCAAAAACATGAAGACTCTGCAAAGTTTAGAAGAAGCACTTCCATTCAGTAATGGACCAGCTCTCATCTGAAATGGTTTCACTAGGCAATGTAGCCTCCTGTTTCTAAAAATGAAGTGATGTTACCGCACTGATTCCCTTTCTATTATTTTTGAGACCTTGCTGGTGGAGGTTTCTGCTCATCCATGCACAGGCATGGTGAATCATGCTGTTGCCACATGTCATTGAAGCAGTTCACATGTCATTGTAAGGCAGTTCACAGAATAATAAATAAAATGATAAAATGAAGTATGGGTGCCTTTTGCAGATCTGCAATCTATTTTTAAACTATGTTTTGGTGAATACAAAGGCCAGGTAAGCATATAACATTAGACCATAATAGGCAGATTCACGTATCACGTTAATCCATAAATAAAACATGTTATTATTTTTTATTAACAATTTAATGTGAATCTAGCTGTGGTGGATTGTACTGGACTAGATTCCCAGGAGGGAAAAAGTGCATTCCAGAGGAGTAAAAGAAAGCTCGGTTCAGACAGCTTGTGAGACAGAATGAGGGTAAAGATGGCTCCTCCTCAATTGTTCCCAGAGTATATGATTAATGTGGCTGG
This sequence comes from Acrochordus granulatus, assembly GCA_032468055.1. NCBI lineage: Eukaryota > Metazoa > Chordata > Lepidosauria > Squamata > Acrochordidae > Acrochordus > Acrochordus granulatus. Next base: position 42,328 of record JANHZU010005101.1, on the reverse strand, counting down.
TAGTTTGCTAAGTTTGGCAAGATTATGTCTAAAAGTGTGGAACAAAAAAGAAATCTATGTGGAGATCATCACCCATCTTACTTGACTTTTGCGACTTGACACCACCCAATATTTTTGCCGACTGCTGGCAAAGAGACTTAAGAACAAGAATTTTACAAGATTGTGTTTTCTAGAATGAATCTGTTTGTTAATTCTTATTACACACCACACTTGGGATGTTCTTACTGTCAGAAGCAGGACAGATAGTGATGAGGAGGTAGCATTTTCCATGATGGTTCTCTAATTTTGAATGTTTTCCCTCCAGCACTTTCAATTTTATTTAATCCACTTTAGCCACTTAGTTATGACTCATCCTATGAAATATTGCTGCTGGTTTATTTATTATACTAGAGTGGATAAATGCATTGCTTGTTATATTTTAGTGAGAGAGATTAATGCTCTTGATTACATTACAGAATGAATCTAATTGTTCTTTGCATTTTGGAGATATGGCAGATACCCAGAAGGGTTCGGTCTTTGAAGATGTAAGGTGGCCTATCTACTATATCATAATTTGAGGCATTTTAGAACAGGACTTCTCTGGTTTTGGAAAAGGAGAGCTACAAAGGCTGATGAAAAATAGAATGGAGGATTCAGTATCAGGAATGAAAGGTGTGTGGCTCAGTCAAGGACTTTGTGCCTTCTACAAAACTTTCACAAGTTTCGGTATCTCCAAACAGAGTCAGACAAGGGGCCACTGAAAGCACAGCTCATGTTCTATTACATCGCACCCTCTTTTAAGACTCACAGACTCTTTTTATAACACCTTATCTGGGAAAATATCTGGGAAATTTTGATCTCTTTTATGGACAACTACTACTTTCATATCAGTATGATACAATTACTTTGAATGCAGCTAAATTTTGTTTTATTGGATGTAAAATTAGGTAGACTTTGGTCTCCATCCATGATTTCACCATTAATTGCAATATACTTCTGTATCTTGTTCTGTTTTATTTTAATGTTTTAACTTTTATTTTTGCCTGTGACTGTAATAAAGATTGAGTGATTGATTGAGGGTTAGAAAAAATTATCCTTATAATCCTGAGTCATTATTGGCAAACATGATGTGTTTGAGGAGGAAAACAAGGACTGAATAATGTGTGAAGAGGGGGATCAGCCTTGAAGCATTGTACATGATCAAGCAAAGGAGGGGTGTCCTCCAGGAGGATTGTGAGATATAACCAAGGTTGAGAGCTTTCACTCCTTGGAAGGAGAAATTCATGTATTCACACAAAGCCCATTAAAGCAGTAGGTTAGAATTGCTTGCATTTCTCTCAGTTCCTTTCATTTCAACACATGAATTACATAAATAAATAGTCTAAGATAGCTTTGTATATCCTCTTCAGGATGTAAAATCTGTTTTTTAACCAAGAAGGTGGTGTTAAGATGATAGAGTACCATCTATAAGTACCATGAAAACTGATTGACCTCTTTATGCCAATCCTATGTCTCACCTCAATCTACTTCCCAGGCTTTGTTGTTAAGAAGGAAAACTGGAGGAGGAAGTGTTGAGCTCCTAGAATAAAGATGGGTCATAAAATAATCTGAAGAGTTTTATAGCTTATGGACCCTATATTTATCTTCTTGTGAATAAATCTCATTGAATTCACTAAGGCTTGTTCATACATCAAGCATTAAATTGGATTGCATCTCTGGTTTGATCAGAAATCAAATATTGTTACATTCAAACACTTAAGAACTTTGAGCATTTTACAGTGAAAGGAAAGATAGAGGAAAAATCCATCACCTCCCTCAACTCTGGGAATTTTTTTCCAACACTTTTCTTAAACCCCCAGCCCAAATGTAGATTGGCCTACCTAATATTCATCTGCACTGGTGAAAATATGTAAGGAGAAGAGAAAGAAAAATATCCCACTGGCTTTGTTCAATTAAGTTGTTATTTCCAGTTTTGCCTTCTCCCTCCCTATAGCACATTTCCTGTAGTATCCTTCAGGGGACGAGAAGGGACAGCAATTCATTGTATGCAATATAGTCTTCTTCAAGCTAGCCAAGAAATATTTATTGTTCTTCTCACAGCACACATTATCACTTTTCTTATAAACCAAGAGCCATATATTTGGAATCCTTACGGCCAATCAATAGGCAATCACTATGCATAATACCACAGTCTGATTTTTGATTGTCAAGAGGATGAGGGTAGCTGTGTCATTGTTCTGAAACCAGACACTGGTTCAGCGGATTCTCCAAAGTGTCGAGCAGAAGTTCTTTTCCAGTCTGGAAACCTCTATATAAAAAGCAGGTTCTCTTCCAAAGAGCTTACTGTTTGGTGATTCATGAAAGAGCAAATATTGTTCAAAGCTCTTACCCTAATTAGAGGCCTGGCCTTATTAATAAATTGCCTATTGATTAAGTTGCATATTTCCTAAACTGCTAAAAATTACAATACTAAGAAATAGGATACTGCAAAAGGAGCTGGGAAGTAGAAGCTGCTGAAATATGATCAAATAACAATTTTAAGGCTAAGTTAAATATGGATTAACAGGTGCCAGCCTGTTGTGAGAGCTGCCTTAATGCTTAAAAAAGTAAACAAAGATATTATATAAACCCATTGCTCACCTTTTAGAGGTGGGGCAGAACTCCCCCAGTTTCAATCACATTTGGTAAGAAGATTTTAGGAATTTTCCTATACATTCAGAACACTGAACATTTTTTGTATCCGCCATTAATATATACATGTTAGTATTTTAAATAAATAATTGCCTCAAAAACAAAGCAGAGAAACAGAAGATTTCACAATGAACTCTCTCATCTTATCCACTCTTAGGTGGTCCCTATTTATCTACTTACTTTTTTAAATATAAAATTGAACTGCTATTGAACTGCTAGGCTGGCAGAAGCTGGGGCAAGTAACAGAAGCTCATCCCATTACATGGCAGAACTCAGGTTTCGAACCACCACTCAGCCTCCAAGCTTTAATAAAACATGCCGATAAATTTATTTGTTTATTTATTCACAAGGTTTATTTGTTGCCTTTCAACTAATGAATCTGAACAGATTGTTTTAATCTATATACCACTCAAACTGAAGGCCCTTTGTTGACGTTTTCCCTGTAGAAATTCAGAAAATTTAGAAAATTCAGAAAATTTACAAGTGAGGCAACTGAACATCTCCAAAAGTGTACTTATTATTTTTACATTTAGTAGTGAAATAGCCAAGTTCAATCTTTAGAAAATAGATTCAAAAAACCAGTAGGAACTCAAAAAAGAATAACAAAGATCAAAAACACTAACTCCCCAAATTTCACTCATATGTAGGTCGTGAGGTCACAGACAACCTTACCAAATTCTGTAACCAAGAAACTTACTTCACTGTAGAGTTATGCAAAGTTCTGAAGGGATATTCAACAAAGATTAAAGCATTGTATTGTAACTACACTTTAAAGTAGTTCAGTGCTCTGTGTTTAAGGAGAGAACTGATGCAGTTACATTGCACCACATCATTTAAAACCTTATTGGGCACTTCAAGTAGCTCGAAGAGCTTTCTTCATTTTCAGTGACATTGGAACGAAGTGTGGCTGTCTCACAGTTACAGTTGCAGAGCCAATCAATTACATTATCTTTCCTTGGCTGAAATTGTGACTCTGGATGGCAAATAAATATATTTAGTAGTTGGATCCAGACTCTGGATGGCAAATAAGTATAATAAGTAGTCTTAGGATACTGGGATAAATCAACACCTTTCTAAAAAGTGCACAGAAATGACATTTTGGAAAAAAAATAAATTCACCTTCTTCAGATTGGAATGAAGTAGAATTTAATAATTAGCTTCTTGCTATGAGAATGATATCCATGCAACCATGGATCTCCACAGAAATAATGGCAGTATTTGTGAAAATAATTCATCTGAGTCCACTAAGCTTTATGGGGAAAAGGGTTTTTGAATAAAGTCTTATGAAAGAAAACCTGCTATCATCTGACAGTCTTTTATGAGCTACACTCCTCAAACGGAATCTTCCCTGATTTCTCAGATTCAGGTGAGCTGGCCTTGCTTTTTATAACCACCATTAATATTGCGTATTAGATTTCCTAATGAATATAGTATGATGAACAGAGTAGATAAACTTGAAGATTCCATAATTGCCCACTCTCACCCTCAGTTTTATGAACAGATGTTATGCTAAATGGGACTTATGGCAGTCAATATACCTTTCCAGGTAGAAGCCAATTGCTTATCCCTGGGAGAAAATTCCATAACTGGGCTGCCAAGACTGAGATGGTCTTCTCCGAAGACATCACACTATGGCAAGATACCATGTTCAAAAACACAGATTTCTTGTTCATTGCATAGGACAACTGACACAGGGGCAAACAACAGTGACTCTTCAGACAGTACTGTTCATGTTTCCAACTCATCCCAGTGGCTCTAGTGTTTAAAGATGGGTCTTGATGATGCATGACCTCTCTGCCTTTTTGACCAAATATGTGATCTTATGCCCCACAGATGCTTCCAAATTATTTTCTGGAGTAGCATCCTATGGTTAAAAACATGGTTAACCATATCAATTCCCTGTTGTTACAAATCCATTCTTAAGTATCTTCAGTCTCCCAAACTGTACTTGAGTAAAATATGTACCTTCACTTTCAAGGATTTTGAAAATGCCTCATTCTTCACCTAGCACCTTTAGTGAGAAGAGTATTAAGAAGCAGCATTTCAGAAACCCAGTTTTTGTACGTATTAAGGTGTCAGACTAGAAACTGGGAGGCCATGAGTTTTATCCCTGTTAGGCTCAAAGCTAGCTGGGTTCCTTGGGCCAGTCACTCTCTTCAGCCCTAGGAAGTAGGCAATGGCAAACCATTTCTGAAAAACCTTACCAGAAAAGCTTCAGGGACATGTCCAGGCAGTCATTATGATTTGACATTGACTCAAATAATTTTACTGTCTTTTCACAAGACTCTAAGTAAGATGCCTGGATAGAACAAGAATGAAAACCAAGACATTGTAGAGTTTTCCTTCCTTCCCCAAAGATGACATGACACACAAGTCTTTAAATGTAAATCTGTGAAGCAAATTTCATCAGTTTCCATATCCAACAATAGAGCTTATTTAACAGTTTCTTAAAAAATGTCTCTTGGGTTTTGCTGCAGGCAGGAAGTTATGCATAATTAGCACTTTTATATGGCATTAACAAACAATCTTGTTAGTTCATTACTTTTTAATATTTGCATCATTCTCTAGAAAGTAGATTAAAACCTAACTAAAATTTCCATATGTGAGTTTCAGTGAATATAAACATCAAAGAAATGTTCATTTTAATTAGATGCTGTATAATGTTTTCATTTTTTCCTTTTCGTTAAAGAAATATACATGCACACAAATGAGGTACTATGCAAATTAGGCATTCATTCAAATTATTCAAAGAACTCTGAACTTAGAAGTTAGAAAAGAGTCCAACTAGAACAATTAAAATGAACTGTGTTATATTCTTTGGTTCCAAACCTCCCATAGATTAAGAGAGCACATAAAATCAGATTAAGATGAATTATGCTGCTGAATTCTAAAATTCTAAATTGCATGCCATTGATCAGATACAGAAAGAATGGATAATCACATTACTTGCTTTTCAGTATGAGTAGAATTTCTGCAATTGGAGCATGGCACTTTGGCTGGATTCTCACAATATGGTTTGGTCATAATATGGGCATTTTGACTTTGTTGAAACCCAGTTCATTCTAGTTTGCTAGTTGAAAGATAGTGCACATAGTCTTAATCATGGAAATGTTTTAGCAAGATTGCTTCTTGTAGGAAGACCTTCTTCAAACACATGTTCTAGAATAAATGACTTGTTATGCAAATCTGCACATCATTTACCATTAGATAAATTCCATTTCTCTCCCCCTTCCTTCCTGTGTCTTTGCTTGTAACACTAAAAATCCTATTAGCTCTGTAATTTCCACACTGAATAAAATAGTCCCACCTTGGTCCACTATATTTATAGTTCTGTGGATTAGTTGAATGGTTTTGCTGAAAGAATAGAGCTGGAAAAAAAGTTCAAGCAAGGCAGATTTCAGAACAGCACACAAATTTCCAGGATGTAAAAAAAAAATGCTAGCAGACCTCTGTCTTGATGGACTGAACAGAAATGGTCAGCCTTTCTGATGGTACTAAATGCCCATCAATTGAATGCTTTCATAGTTTCATTTGAAGTGGCCAGGTAAAAGTTCAGCATGAACCACCATTAACAGACATATTTAGACTATCAATAGATTGTTATTTATTATAATCCTTATTTTAAATTATATACTACAAAAGCAGAAAAATATTTTGGCCACTAACCAATGATTGGGCCAACATGATAAGTCCAGGAGGTCAAATTTAGATCAAAAGGATTTATGGTTGCTCTAAATCTTTCCATAGATCAGGAACATGGGAGTTGGGGGGGGGAACCCTAAACAAGCTTACTTCAAAAGCTGAAGTCAAATGAGGACAAATCTAAGATTTGAGAGTGGAAGGTGAGTTTAGTCTTGTACCAGTCCAAAGATCAGCCTTGGAATCAGAAACTGCAAATGAAGTCTAAAGTTGGAAAGTGTTTGCCAATAGAAGTCTGATTCCCATGTTCTTCTTTGGTGCACTGAATCAGGCATGACTTTCTTCCTGAGTTGAGTCTTTTTTTTTTTTTTGAGGAGCCTCATTGAATGTTTTTATTCCACATGCTTGAATTTTTTACATGGGTAAGAGCTAAGGTTCTTTTCCTGGTCAGGTTCTAGATCAGGTAACTCAGCTTGCTGCTGTGGTGGGCAACAGGTAACTGACTACCTGACTGCTCCAGACCCCTCTTTCTGCGAGTCCGCTGACTTCTGAGCTCCAAATTATCCTGAATGCCATTTCCCCAAATATATACATTTCATAATGCCAGTTGCTGGATGGCAACTGCACTGCAACATTCAGAGTTCAGACACAATGTGCTTGAAGGATGACTGTGTTCAAATTCAGATATTTGTTTTGGGAATGAAATTAGGCTGGTGGTCCTCAAGCTGCAGAACAAATTTCTCTACCTTCTTAAGTATAACGTAATGGGAGAGAAGAGGTGTTTTCACTCAGCCTTCATAAGCAAATATAAATCCAGACAGCAGTGCAATGACAGCTGTGAATAGTTGATAGCCAGTAATGACTTCCTTTTATTCCAAGAGAATTATTTTTTTCCTTCAAATGAGAAAATAGGAAAGGTTATATCCCATAAGATACATTATCTGCTGGGAATCTATATTAGCTATTAACTTAACAGCCCAGTGGATGCAATTTTGGCTTCATATACAAGAAGCTGAAAAGTAAAGTATTCTGAAGAAAAGAATATAGCCAAAAATGCTATTGCAGAGTTCACTCCATCCTAATACTACTTTCAGAAGTGAATACATGGAACAGTCTGTTTTCATGTCCATGAGAGGAATGACACTTGAAAGGAAATTGATTAATAATGTTTAATAAAACAACAAAACCTAAAGAAACAGAGAATATATTCTCCTTCAAGTCGAGTTGAGTTTACTTCTTCACTTACCTTCTTTATTCATTATTAATAGCTTCAACTAATCCTCAGCCATGCTACCATTGCTATGATCATTTAACACACATTCACACCATAGATGCTTGTGAAACTTCCCCCCAAAGCAGATCAAAATAACAGGCATGGGATCCAAATACTCAGGCAGCAGTGAAGATCCTTTTGTTCTCCTTCTGCCGCTTGTGAAAACTAATGAAGGTAGGAGGAATGTTTACTTACACACACACACGCCATGTGTTCTACCTCCTCTTTCATATGGGACTGAGAAAGACTCCTGGGTAGGAGTTGAAATCTAATAATAAAAGTCCAGTTGCCTTTTTATGAAAGTTTGAAAAATTTTTTTTGCAATTTTGCTACAAAGGATCTACAGTCAGAAGATGATGGACACATGAAACAACAACATACACACAATTTGATTTATATTGTTTTTTAACAGCTTCAAGAGGACTTTCCCCCCTCTTTTTTGCAGCCATCCATTTCACAAACTTTTGACATTAATGCTAAAAGTTTGTTGATGATATTTCCACTATTGTGAAGAAGTTAGATATAGTTATATTTTACATCTTAAAGTAAGTGTAATATTATTTTTTGAGCAAAAAAACACTTCAGCCAAAATAACCTTGGGATCTCCACAAAATTCTCCCTTACTTACCTACACACACACACCCTACTTTCTTATTTATTTATTATTTAAAATACCTTTTAAAAAATAGTTTTTATTAATCCATTTTTAAACAAGCATGCATAAAATAAAAATGAACCATCCATGGAAAGGACAAAAAAAGTTTAACAAATGAAAATATTAAAATGATACAAAACGTAATTACAAATATATTTCAAGTTAACCAGATTTTACAAGTCTTTAAGAGGAAAAACTAAACCTTCAGTATTCATCATGTCTGTCCAGGATTTTTCCCCCCCAAAGGGAGAGGTAATGTAACATTTTCTGATCGACAGAATGTATTTTTTTTTTCAACAACTGCTAAATAGCACATCACAAAACACAATTCTTTGTATATGAAGTTATAATATTTTCCCATCTGCTAAGGATTATTCTTTGTGTTATTCTTAGAGGATGAAAACCAATCTTTTTTCAGATCATGTAGAATTCTAAATAGTTGATATAATTTAGTCGAATAAGTGTTTCTTTTAAAACCAAACTTTTTCTACTATATCTGTCAATATATTATATAATATTACTCCAAAAGAAAAATATGATCTTAACAACTCAAATATCTTGCAATGCAAAAATAAACATTAATTAGACCATCCTTTACAAAACATTTCAAAAGTGCCCAATAGATATGAAAATCAATATTTTGATGGATTACTTTCAACTGGGGATCACTCTATATTAAAAGACTTATGCAGCTGTGAAACAGAAGTCTGAGGGCTTCACAACAATAATAAATGCAGAAAGAAGAAATCAGATCCTTGACCCACAATCACCAATTCATCAGATCATGTAAACCTTGGGCTCCAACCTTATTTTATTGCAGCATCTAGGAAAAAGACAATACTTTACTGCTTTATGGAGGGCTAAAAGAGTGGGAAACCTGCCCAGTGAGAAAGGTGCTCTGCTGGGCAAGGAGATGGTACAGAAAAGATGGGGACACTTAAGTGACAGGACCTGAAGCATTCCCAGCATATACTTCCTTGACTTGCCTAAGAGGATATTCTCTTCATCAAATATTTAGTATAGACTAAGTCTAGTCAGTAATACATCACCACAGTTATATATTCTACAACATGGTCCTTTTCTCACAACTTGCTTAACTGGTTCAGTAGGTGGGGATAGCATAACCCAATTAAGAATGCCAAGTCTGTTTCCTTGTATTCTCCTTCCTTTGCGAACAAGTGTACCTCCTGCATGATCAGGCACTGAAACTGAACAGAAAGCAGTGGGTGTATTAGGCTCCTTTAACTGTGGTCTTGGTGACATTGACCCTGATTGGGCCAGGATAATTTTTTTCCTTCCTTCCAATAAGGCAGTGGTTGGGACGGCTTTGAAAGTGGCCCTTCTCCAGCTCAGTGGCTCATGCCTGATTGCTTTCTGGTGGTATGTAGATATGAATGAATTGGTTGATGGAGTAGATTCTCAATCTTTTGTACCATTGCCAAATATTTAGTTTGACATTTAATTGCACATTTATTAAATAGCAGTGCCCATGTGGGAAGGATAAATTATGAACTCTATACTCATCTGTGTTTCTTTTCTAGATAAAAACTATATTTACATAAACAATCCCCATATGTTTAAGTACAGCCACCAATGGTCACTGAGGAAAACATTAGAGGTGTGAAAGAATATAGAGGATAATTGCCTATTATTTAATTCTCATTGTGGTACATGGCATTTCCAGAAGAAAGCTTCCTGGATGACTCAAGATACTTGGAAAGTGAATTTCTTTGAAAGCAAATGTAATTGCATTTTATTCATGTAAAACACATCTGTTCTAATTCTTCTCACAAAAATGGCACAATAGAAATGTATTTCTACTGCTGATAACTCTATACTTTGAATGGATTTCAAACAATTGTCCACAACCTTTTCTCCATGTCTTTCTCTCTTTTAACAGTCTAGTATTAAATAAAAGTTAGATAGAACATCTATCTGTCCAGCAAAAACTGTTGAGATAGGCTTGAAAAAAGGATTCAACAGCTATTAGGAAAGCACCAGCTTATCCCTGAAAGGAGGAGGAAGTGAGGAAGAAGCTCAAGACTGTCCCAGCTTGATTTATTTGGTTTAAGGAAGGGGACAGATTCTGTCATTATGCACTGCAATAATAAAGTAGAACTAGAATAGTCTTTGTAGAATCTGTTTCCTGACCTGATTGACCTTGAAAGGCTAAAATATATCTGTCTTCTTGCTTCATATTTTCTTTGGCTTTGCTGAACAAGCCTGGGCGACTTCACTTGAATGTTGGCTTGGAATGATGCACACTGCAATTTGGAAGGCATCAACCCAAGAACCTGCATAAGTTTTTATGCACAAATGCAACCCATGGAGTAATTGTAGTTCTTTTCTTTGGGACAGGAGGAGCAAAACATTTTCTTTGTGTATGTGTATTTAATAGTTGTGGACAGTTGCCTTTTCTGACAATCAGCAGAAACCACTTTCTTGTTCAATATAAAGCAGATGGAAATTATCCATTTACAAGGAGAGCTTTAAAACGAAGATGGCAAATCTATCCCCTGAAGATTTTTGTTTTAAAAAACAACAGGAGGCAAAGATAGAACTAGAGCTGACAAAAAGTCTCTCTGGTTCAATTTAACCTGACGAAGTAAGAAGACAGTTCACCCTTTTCTGCTCCCAGTGGCCATATTGGAAAAGGGCAACAGATGTTTGGTCATCACTTCTCACATCCCTCCCTTCATTCACTGATGGGGACCACAGATACATTTTAGAAATGAATTTGTCTGCAGCAAAACATGCCCAATCCCCTTGGCATACCATTTCTCCATTGATGTCATTTACCCTCCATTGGCAATTACAGGAAAAACAAGTGGCAATTACTTGATTTGCTATAATAGAACTTGCAATAAAGCAGAGTAAATGTTCTGTGAAAATGTAGGGTTTTTTCCCCCTCTGGATACAAAAAAAGAAAGGGACAAAACAACATTTGCAAAGCAGGCAGTGTTAGAAGGAAATGTTTTCTGCCATTTTACCACTGCTTTCTGGAGATCCTTAAACTGCTCTGAGTTTTAGTTCTAACCTAAATAGAGACAGGCTGGAATTCTCAGGACTGTGTTTTTTCTCTTAAAAAAAAGGGTGAAGAATAAAACCATTGAGAGAGAAGAGTGTGTTGGAAGAACCCAGGATAAAGCAAATAAACCACCTCCAGCATGAAAAGAATCTGTGAACAAAGTGAACAAATAAATGAACAAAGTAGGATGAGTCTAATAAACATACATGAGAGTTAACTATGCCTGATTTTTTTATGTTCAGTTATTTTACTTATAATAAATCATTTCCCTCACCCTTCCTCTTTGTTCCACTTCTTATTTTCAGTCACTTTAAAAAACAAACAAACAAAGCTTTTAGGATCAGGTTAAATCCTCTTGACTGTTTCCAAGAAATTTTTATTATGGCACTTCTCATTCATTCATTCATTCAATTTCTCACCTCACCTCAACTTAACCAACTGACTCCAGGTGAATCATGCAGATGAGGAACCTACTTCAGGCATTGGATTGTTGTAAATAAGGAAAGCAATGTATTTTACCCACTCTATTATTTCATTAGGTTAACTCTGTTTTATGCCTGAACATGATGGATGCATGCCCAAACACCCAATGTACATTAGTCCATCCCTTCCTAACTTTCAGGTCATGGGCCACAAAACACAAAGAAAGTTGATCTACATTCATTTTCTTAATAAAAGTAGATGGCTTTGCACAGGAAGGGATCATGAAGTTGACTCCAGGGAAAGAAACTGTTACAAAAACAAGATGTGCAAAAGCATGCTTTGTGTCCCTGGAAAAGGGAAAGTATTGGAAAAAGATTCAGACTTGGTCCTCCATGAGTCCATGAGGTATCAGAAGGAAAAAAGGGAAAATGCAGTCAGATTGATAATATTTTATTATAACAGTTTATTGTAATAAAGTATAGCTCTAGTCTTCTTCAGAAGCCTATTGGCTGATTTGGTCAAACTCAAAAGGTTGACATCATAACTAGAAGTTTGACTCTTTTCTCAGGTTACGATTGTATGACATTATCTATTCACATCTGAACAATGGACAGAAGATACTTCCACTCAATATCAGGAAATTCTGATTCAGTGAAGGTCTACATAAGGAACCGTGAAAATTCAAGGTTCAAAACATGAACTGTCGATATGCCAGTGCCTTTTCATGACAAACAGGAACAGAAAGAGCAACAAGGTGTCATCTTAAGTGGCTTTCAATTGAACATATATGTTAGAGAAAGAACTACTATTTAAATGAAAAAGAAAACAAAAATAATAAATGACTATATTGTATCACATGATACAAAATTCACATTTTAATGTTATGGTTTTATGTGTATCAGCTTGGAAGAAATGTGATACACTAATCATAAAAACAAACTTCCCTAGAAATACTGTGTGCATCACAGAAGCAGAACCCCAAGTATGTGTTCCTTGAACTGAACCATCACATTTTTGCATTGTGGAATATTTATTTTAATTATTTTTATTCCACCTTTTTATTTTTGTAAATAACCCAGGCAGCAAACTTATCTAATATTTCCCCTCCTATTTTCCCCACAACAACCATCCTGTGAGGTGGGTTGGGCTGAGAGAGAGTGAGTGGCCCAAAGTCACCCATATGGCTTTCATATCTAAGAAAGGACTAGAACTCAGCACATCCTAGTTTCTAGCCTGTTGTCTTAACCACTAAACCAAACTGATTAAACTTGAGAAAATATATGTGAGAAAGATTCTACAGCAGGGATTTTTTACATGTAATCGATATTCCATATTTGCCCACCAAGAATTTTTATATTTTTACATTCTTCCTACTCAATAAAATTGTTTATTCCTTATCCAGATAATATAAAATTACAAACCTATGCAGAAAGTTAAGAATGGAGTTGGATTCATACTGACTCGTACAGTGAGATAAATGCATGCCAGTTCCAAAAGCAAAATATCTGCTGGAACAGGCTGTCAGAAAGAGATATACTGTGTCTAAAATCATATTCACAATACATTGAAGGGAAGAAGAGAAGAATCTTTTTACAAAAGCACACCAGGCCATACCATTTAAATGTGCCAGAAGCTCCAATAGTTCTTGTTTGTTTGTTAAAATACAAGAACTGAATTAATAATCAATGAGGGGAAGGGAAGCAGTCAAGTGAAACAGGATAGTCAGCGTATGTATCTACATTTGGATGTCTTCAATATTTTCTAACCTCAGGAAGACCTGGGGAAGTAGACTGAACTCAAAATCCTAATAACAAGGACACAGACTGTGGAAAATCTAGAATGAATTTCACCACATGACATGTACCCCTTCCTTTAAAAAAAATCTGCACCATAGTGTGATAGAATTTAACCCATCGCTCCCTTTTTAGAATGCACCTATCATCTGCTATACTTGTTTTTAAATCTCTGCTGCTAATCTGCACTGAATGTTTTGCCAACAGTTAATGTTGCAGAAACAACACATAAGAAAAGATTTAAACCATGCTCTAAATAACATATTCACAAACTAATTTGCTGTGATTAGCAGTGAGAAGATGCTATATATATTTGCATTAAAAAAAAGATCCAGAGAGAGATCTTAGACATTACCTGGTTTTCTCATGATTATCTCTTTGAAAATATTGAAGGCAACCTTTATGGTTGCCTTCTTTGCTATCTCTTACTTCTTAAAAGTTATTTCTATTATATGCCAAGATTAACTGATTCATAAAGTGATGAACATTCATCCTGAGGCAACTTTTATCCTGGGGGAAATGGCAGTTAAGTGGCTGTTTTCACCAGGATTGAAACACTGTGAATGAAAGTGATTTACCAATGGTCTCAAGATTAAAGAATATGAAAGAGTTTAAAAACAGAAAGTGGCATGAAATCGCTTACCTCAATGGGAAAATGAATATCAAGGAAGAGAGGGAGGGAGGGGAGGGGAGGGGGAGAGTAAGGGAGAGCAAGAGAGAGAGAATATGCTAGGGCATTTAAGAAGGAAAAATGTTGATGAATGGAAGAACTTAATCCTGGATAAGAATAAAATTTTAAGAGGTGAAATACAAGGTTTAATGTACCTGTTTTCCATTTTAACTTTACCCCATATTGCCTTCACTCATTCTAAGGTACTGGGACCATGAAAGGATTGTTAGTAGGTAACCCTCACAATCAGATTATTAATGGAAACTTAGAGCTGTTCCTTCAAATGCATCCTTTTGGATCAGTCACAAGAGACAGCAGTGAGATGGGTGGCAATGAGTAACCCCTTGTACAGCAAAATAAGTTTGAGAAGGCATGACTCATTTGAAGGATTAGATATAAGAGGTAAAGGTTTCCCTGCCAGTCATGACGGACTCTAGGGTATGGTGCTCATCTCTGTTTCCTAACTGAAGAGCTAGTGATGTCCAAATATATTTCCATGGCCATATGACCGGCATGGCTAGACATCAAAGGTGCACGGATGTTGTTACCTTTTCTGCTGAAGTAGGTGGCACCTATTTATCTGCTTGCATTTTTACAGGCTTCTGAGCTGCTAGGTTGGCAGGAGCTGGGGAAAGCAACAGCAGCTCACCCTGTTGCACAGCAACGGGTCTCAAACTTGGGCTGCTGACCTTCCAGCCAAGCGTCTCAACCACTAATGCCTCATATTATATAGGACTGGAAATAAGCTAGGCCAAATCTGGATGGATTTACCTGGCTTCATCAGATTCTTGCAAATTTCTCTTTATTACTGAATGAGCAGCCATTTTTGCCCCTGTACTGTCCCCTGGTGCTTTCAACCCATTCAGACAGATGTGCACATGACCTTTTCAGACACAAAAGCCTCATTTCTTTTCTTTTGTAATATCTTTGTCTCCCATCAACCCCCTGCAAATTAATACCCTTGTAGAGGGTACGACCTGACCTCAACTAAGCAGATATTTCCACCTGAATGGAAGGTGGAAATCAATATTCCAGCTGATTAGGTCCATTCATTTGCTGGTGGAGAAGTAAAGAGCAGGACTTCCTACAGCTCCACAAATTGTACTTCTTGTGGCTGTAGTTTGCCAGCCACTGCCAAAGGTTGCTTATCCACAGGTTATTACAACAAACCCACATACTATTAAATCATTCTCCATTTTTTTGGCTTTCTATATTTGGAAAGCAGATGAAAGAGAGGAACACTTATTTTGAACTACCCTATGCTAATTTATTCTAGATGACAGTCATTTTATTTATTGTGCACTTATAAATAAGTGCAGTACAAAAATAGAATAAAAGATTTAATACAATATTATAACATCAGGTCAAAAAATAAAGAGCCTCCAAACTAAAGTATTCAGTTCATGTAATATAAACCTCTATACATGACAAGATAACAGTGTATTTAATTATTTTTTGTTTATTATTAGCAACTTCACAGCTGCATAGGAACAAGTGGTTTTACTGCTTTTTAAAAGTTCGTGCGGTCTGATTCAGAGCATATTTATTAATATGAATGATGCCCAGGGTTACTTGTTGAGATGAGTGGCTACAGAAATCAAATAGATAAATAAATATTCCTTCCTGGTGTCAACTGGGAAAAAAAACTATTTCACAAGAATAAAGAAAGAAATGAAAAGCTCTTTGGTAAATGTAGGATGTAATTATTCCCTTGTTAACATGGCAAATGCTAACAAATGGGCCAGACTAATTCATTACTTAAGCAAATTATTAACCCCAATAATTCAGGATGGCTTAACAAATGATACTCAAATAATGTTATTAGCTACCCAAGGTTGTGAATATAAGAAAGGTGCCATATAAACCTCCTAAATAAATAAAGAATTGATGCACTGAGATAATCCTGAAATAAATAAGTAAAAGCCCAAAGAAGTTTCTCAGAAATTTTATACTGAAGACCTTCCTAAATGGTGTTAATAAGGGATCTTGTCAAAAGCCCAGCAATAGGTTGTTTTGTTAATGATCTAAGAGATGGGGAGATGGTATGAGAATAAGCAGTCAGCATGCAGTTTGACCATTAGCTCTGCAAGACTTTGAAAACCATAGAAATGTCCTGAAATATTTAGAGGTATCCTCAATTGCTAAGCTATTTTTTGTTAACTCCTCTAATTTTTTTAAAAAAGGAAAAAGTACTACCATCAGAAGTAAATGATCATAACTCTTCACATAAACCCATAAACAAATGTGTTTTTGAGCAGCAAAGGCTTTCGTTTTCCTTTTTCTACCAGTAGAAAGGAAAGTGGGTGTTTATTGGAAATCCATATAAAAAGCACTTGGAGGCAGAGAACTGGACTGAAAGTACTGTCTGTTCATCAAATCCAATATCCCTATTTGAGGCAACCTCAGAAAAATCTTGGAAAGGTAATCTTCAGGGGAAGCAAACAGGGAAAAGGATGTTGAACATCATGCTGAAAGGCACAGATAGACACATGCACACATGCTTAAGCCTGTTTTTTTTAAAATAGCAAAACTCTTTACAGCAATAGGCCCCTGAGTGCCATTGAGCTCATGTTAACATTTTTGCATGGACAAGCTTTCATGAGCTTTTCTACAAAGATCTGAAGATGGTGATAGCAAGTCTCATATGTCCTCGCATTCTGTTATATCATTACTTATTTGGATGGCTGTTGCCAAGGTTCTGCTTTGACTGATGCCAACAGAAGAGAACATATGGCCTAATTCATGTCGTTTGGTTTCAACGGGAATGCAAATTGCTATAGTGAAGCAACAAAAAAGAAGAAGATTGTAGATCACAAACATAGGGAAAACTAAGAGGTATTATATTTGCTTGTCCCATGCAGCTAAATAAATAGGAGTTAATAACACTCATCTGGAAAGAGCCTAGAAAAGAATAAATATGCATGTAAACTTAAAAGATAAGTCTCTTTCTACTCTTCAGGATTGAAAATAATCCTTTCCGGTAAAATGTTTATGTTGAAAGGATTCGTGATCATCACTTAAATCCTGAAAAAGGGACAGAGGTTAATTGTAGGTAAAAACTACCAGGCTGAGCAAAGAATATCTAACAGTCATTTGAATTAAGCTAGAGCTGTATCCTAAATAACCATTACAAGTAGACAACTCCTGGCTCTTGGACAAGTGTTAAACTATAGTAGCTATAAATTAATGCATGCTTTGTAACACAGTGTATCATGGTGTACAAGGTGAAAATTGCATTATGCAAACTGCTTCCCCGAGATGCACTTTGGAGATGCACATGTGCAAACATTAAAAAATGCACTGAATTCCCATACTGACAATTTTAGTCCACTATTAAAAGAAGGGTTCATAACCTGGTGAGCCGATTATAACAGTTACACTTTCTTCTGCAATGTAATTGGCATCAGTTTTGGAAAACTGTTGGGGAAACTGAGAAACTCATTATGTGATTGAGAACAGCTTTGTCAAGAGAAATTCCACACACTGATAAACTTGACAGGCAAGTCAGAAGACTCACAAGAATGGAAAACTTATCACTTGTTGCATTAGATGAAAACAAGGATTAAGTGAAAGTTACATATGCCTTTTGGCATCTTACTGCTCGCCCAAGACACACAGAATATTTTGAAGTATTGCACACATAAACTGTGTTCCTGAGTGACTGATTTTTTCCCATTTAATGATATACACTCTATACAAGACTCAGAATGGTGATATATATGCCATTTCCTACTGCCCTTGTCAGATGTTTTCATGATGAGTGTTGTTTCCGAGAATCATCTAAAATGCTCGTATCTCATACATATTTCAAAATTATGTGGTTTAAAAAAAATGAAAACATGTTTTTCCCAAAAAAAGTTTCAAGTAAATCATCCTAAGTGTTTTGAGTTACAATTTTAACTTTAACTCATGCATTTGACTAATGATCAAAATCATTAATTCACAGCATGATAAAATAATTCATATCATGGCAAAATGCTGACTTAAAAAGAAACTTTGCAGAAATAAAATGTGAGGTTTTTTTAAAGCTCTGCAGGAAAAACAGAAGCAAAAGGCATATCTCAGACCTGAAGAATTAATTAAATCTAGAGTGACTTTTCTAACTTGGCATTTCCCAAATGTTTTAGGCCATATAATTCATAATACCCAGCCTAATGCTGGCTGCAAATTGCAAAGTTGGTCCAATACAGAGGACACTAAATTGAAGGTGACTTAATTCCAGGGATAAACAAAGAACTGCACAATCTGAACTTCTTTTTATGAAGCTAGACTGACCTCAGCTTGAAAAATAGAGACTTGAATCACGTGTGCTTAACAATCAGCCAAATTGGATGCTAACAAATTTCTGTTGGCTCTTGTAGCTATGCAATGATCCAAAGTTTTGTTTGCTTGTTTGCAATCAAGTGAAGTTAATATGGGTGCATTGTGCAAATTGGAAAGTCATTTGTTGAAGCAATTTAATAATTTTCATCTTGGACTTAATGATCTTAAAGGAAAAAAAGTCGAGAACCTTGTTTATTATTTGAGAATAAGCACCATTTTATGGTACTGGGAACAATTACATTTGTAGTAAAGCATATTTAAGTGAGCATATATACAATGGAAAGTCCAGCCCCTTATTCTAACTATAAGAATGCTTTTAAACATAATGAAGACTTACACTGCAGTAACATTGGACCTGTGACTCCTTCCTGGGTGTTTTTCCTTGTGCTGAGGCAATCTTTTTACTGCTGCCTCTGATTATTTGAATCTTCAATCCCCTAGTCTGAAATTCCTGAACTTTGTCTCAAATATTCAGCATTACAGATGCCATTGGGAAAATCTTGAGGGTCTAAGTTTTTGAGTTCATTAAAATGTTTTGAAAATATTTTTCCCCAAGAGGAAAAAAAAAACTTTAGAAGACTTTAACACAGGTTAAATATAACAGAAAGTAAAACAAAAACAAACCTGAGAGCATTTTAGAAATCAGATTTAAAAAATAAATTGTATTCAGTTGATATAGCCGCTGAGAGTCGCTTGAGTTTGGTGGCATATAAATTTAACAAATAAAATAAATAAATAGAAAATAGAAAAATTTAGGCAGAAATATTAGACATATGTAAAACAACTTTGATCCAGTTAGAATCATTTATTCAGGAAATCTTTCCCATTAGACTCATCCTATCTGATCTGGAAGGTTCATGGAATTCAGACATCCAAACCGACTTGAGGCATGAGTTAATTTCATTCTGATTCCTGAAGTGTGTTTGAAAACTTTGTTTTTTGGATTAAAAAAAGGCTGAATTTATTCACAACCCCACCATAGGATTTAAAATTTCCGTATCAAAATTCTGAATAGCTCAAGAAATGTAAAAAAAACCACCATGTGTTATATTAATTCAGATTTCTGGTTTAACTAGAGTCACTAGCATCTGTACCTATTGGTACAGGTTGTGTTTTTGTTTGCCAAACTTAAAACAGCTTTACCATTGAATATGACTTCTCTTAATGCATTTAATATGGATATTTGAATTGTGGGACATTACACTACTTGGGTACCCAATAAGGTGGCTTCATATCAAATAGCTATTTGTAGAAGCAAGCAATGCAAACTCTTTGAAGTTGAGATTCTTTGAAAAAGTTATGCAGTGAGTATTTTCTCCTCTATAGAGGCAGTCAGAGTCTATGCATGAGACTTTATTGACAGATTTTTATATGGGTGCATCGTATACTATGTTTGCATGTCTGGAGGTTGAGTAATGGCTACTGGACTTCTTTTCTTTTGGTTTGGCACATTTCGATGCTTATCCAAGCAGCTTCTTCAGTATGAGAAAAACATTGGATAGGAGACCTCATATATGTTTTCCAGGGTTATTAAGTGTGATCTCCCTGGTGAACCTGTGAAGTGGTCTTAATCTTCCTAGGGACTAATGAAAGAGCAGCATGAAAAATGGGGGACAAGTTGTATCTGAGGCCTCCACTCTA
>JANHZU010005101.1:0-16004 GCA_032468055.1 Acrochordus granulatus | reverse complement strand
CCTCCCCCTTCCCTGATACATGGCTGCTGCTGGGTGAGGGAGACAGTGAGGGATTGCAAGACTGGCTTGGAAGAATCAGAGAACATTGAAAATGAAGATTGTGTGATCACAGCAGCAGCCTATCTGTGCAGCAACAGGCAGCAGCAAAAGTTTCCCGAAGTTTGTTTCCTCAGAATCATGGTCCTGCATTTGTATTATATTGAATTATATTGTATAATTCCTTCTGTAAATTAGCCCGTTTGAGGTGCCTTGATTCAAAACCAGTTGCCCTATGATGCACCATGTCACCCCTTAAAGCTCATGACGATCAGAGTTTTAGAGTGCAGAGATTTCCCATTCCAAACTGTCAGTTAAGTTTGCTGAAAAAGAAAGTTACGTACAAGAAAAAATCACAATGGAGGAAAAATAAATCCGCAATGTCTGCTGTCAAAGAATAGCATTGTGCTAAAAATAAATGAAAGAAGTGAAATTATTTCACCTGAAATAATTTGTTGCTACTTTTTATATCAAGAT
The DNA here is from genome assembly GCA_032468055.1 of Acrochordus granulatus. Lineage (NCBI taxonomy): Eukaryota > Metazoa > Chordata > Lepidosauria > Squamata > Acrochordidae > Acrochordus > Acrochordus granulatus. The sequence goes on along the minus strand of JANHZU010005101.1, from coordinate 15,491 downwards.
GTTATTCTTTTGTGGCTCTACATAACGTTACTTTACTAATGTTTGCATTCTTTCTCATCCCTTCAGGTAAAGAAGGTTTGAAGTCCCTGATTAATGACCGCTCTGTTGGATGTGCAAACAAGAATTCTTAAAATAACTAAACAGCAGCTGTCAAATTTGCATCATATGCTACATCAAAAAGAGAGAGTAATTTTTATAAATGTAGTGATTGTAGTGAGTTTAATTCCCTAGTGTCTTCTTATATCTTTTTATCCAATGTGAATCTTAGAGCTCTCAGATTCCATGAATCTCTTTCATCTCTTATTTTGTTTGCAAACCACCCCAGAGTCACTTTGGTGAGATGGGCAGCATGGAAATTTAAAATAAATAAATCTAGGTTCTCTCTGTAGTAACATTCACAAATTGTGGCTAAACTGTCATTTGAAATGTGACAAAGAAAGCAAGTGTTGTGTAGCAATCAAGATACCAAGCCAAACACTGGGAGACTGCGGGTTCTAATCTCACATTAGATGCAAAGACAATTGCATTAGTCACTTAAAAAGAAGACAAGGGCAAATCACTTCTGAAAATGGTACTGGGAAAACTGCAGGAACTTGTGCAGACACTTTACAGTAGACAAGACTGACCTGAGAGTGCAAACACACACCAAAAAAAAAAAAAGGCAAGAGACAGAAGTTGTTCAGTGTACAACTGGGAAACCATCTTATATAAATCTAAATGTAGGTGATGACAAAAACTGCTATTTCAAGACTTAGATGGTGGTGGAGAGAGAAAGAGAGAGGTAAGTTCATAGGCATACTATCCATAGAGAGGTCACACCAATTGCAATTGCAGACTGTGTTAGGAGCAATATCCTCTACAAAAGTTGGTGTGGCAAATATTCTTGGCTTGCATGTGTACTGTAACTTTTCAATCTGACAAGGCAACAATTCACCCAAAGGCACCAACATCCATCGATGGGCTTGATTAAGCCAATGGTCCATGTGTTGGCCTTTTGTAAGATTTCAGACTATATCTCAATTTATTACTATGCTACTGAATACTAATTAGTAAGACTGGAAGGAGACAGATGGATAGAAAAATATAAAAACACTTCAAGTCACAACAACAAAAATTATTCCTTTCTGCTTTAGAATGCCATTCACCTACAAAACACCAATTTGGTCTGGGTAGAAGAAACTTCCCTCTCCCTAGTAAACTTTACATTGTAATCCATATAAACCATTGTTCAAATCCTCTTGTTCTAAAGATATGCCTGGAATAATTTTTCACTGGAATGAACACAGTAAGCTCAATTCCCTTTTCAGATAATCATGTAACATAAATCATAAGCCATCAATTAAACATGTAAATTTCAACTAAATTCTAACTCACCCTTAAAAACAATGCAATATAACATCTGAGGATACATTTAGGACAGTCTACAAATATATCACAGGTTGCCCATGTGCTCTCTAAAGCTACATTCCTCCTGTCAGTAAAAGCCATGATTCTCTTTCTCGATACAGGCCATAATAACCAAAGCTTTAATAGACTTTATATGAACTCCAAGTTTTACTCTACAATATTTTCAGACAAAGCATACATTAGGGGTTATAATAGCATCAAGAAGATGAACTTACCACAATGTTGCTCTTTATAGCTTCAAGCACAGCTTTTTTTAAGTGGCAATGTGGACTTGTTCTAGCAGAGTGTTTGGGCTCGCAATATCCATTGAAATGATCTCATTCTGTAAGAAAAGGGGAGATAACATCACATAAAACCAGCCACAGATATGCATTAATAGGCTTTAAGTGTCCTTAAATGATCAAGCTCCTTCCATGAATAGCTGCTTGTTTTGATGTATTTTTTGCAACATAGTTCAGATTATGCCTGTTTTAACTAACAGCATTTATGATGTTGAGTACCTCATTTGTTCAGTAGAGAGATTTTACTGTTGTTTCACATCTGACAACAAAGCAAGTGGTACAATAAGCACAGAATTGTTGCCAACTATCAACTATTACTTTCCAGGAGACCATTTTGCATACAGACTGGGGACAATAGCAGAAACTTTGAAAAAAGAGATGTGAGGAATATGCTCAGAAGTATAGGATAAACGGGACATGGTGGCTGAGTGGTTAAGATGCTTGGCTTGTCAACCATAGGTTGGCAGCTTGAGTTCAAGACCCAAGTGCTGCCATGTAACAGGGTGAGTACCCATTACTTGCCCAGCTCTGCCATCCTAGCAGTTTGAAAGCACACAAAATGCAAGTAGATAAATAATCTGATGGGAAAGTGACAGCATTCTGTGTGCCTCAGTGTGTAGTCATGCCGGCCACATGACCATGGAAGTGTCTTCGGACAACACTGGCTTTGAATGGGAGATGAACACCACCCCTTAGAGTCAGCCACAACTGGCAGGGGAAACCTTTACCTTTATGAGATAAAAATTTTTAGAATGAAAGAACTCTCTGTATTTATGATATTTATGATGAGATCCTCCTTGCAAATGTATAACATGAAGCAGATGGCAGGACCATGTCAGTAATATCAGAATACGCTGTAACTAGCATTCTATGAGCTGCAGTATGAGCTGCCTTAATCATACAAACACAAACATGCACACGATATATAAGGGGAGAATTCAAATAATTTTTGAATTCAAAAAAATGAGTCATTGATTTTAAAAATGTGATGCAAAAATAGGAAAATTAATGAGCTCTATTTGATAGCACTGGCCACAGGTAAGGAACAGTTAATAATGAATGAAAAATATTCTTTGTACTGTACTTTTATTAATACTGGTTGGGAAACATTTTGGCATATAACCATTTATCATAAAAATACACAGGAAAAACAATTTCTGCTTGGTTGCTTCAGAAGCAGCTGTCTAATACACAGTTACCTGTGAGAATTTTACTGAAATATGAATATTTTTAGATTAGAATACTTCCAGAAATAAGCAAGTTTGGGTTCCTTTCCAGAAATATTTTTCCCTGGATTTTGCAAACTGAGTTATCTTCCAAAAAAAAAAAGATAAATGATTCTAATTTGGACAGGAAATGACCAATCACATAACAAAAAAAAAATTCACCCTTCCTTTGAAATGAAGGCATAATTTTTAAAAAGTTGAAGGTAGAATATACAATGGGCATTTAGGAATTTGGTGATGAAGAATAAATGGATACATTGATTAATTTTATCTTCAGTTTTCTAAAATTATTTTCATCTCATGTATGAAGAAATTTATGACATTTGTTAGTCTTTTTTGTCTTTCATTTCCTAAATTCAGGCTTTGAATTATCCCAATTAAGGTTGAAAAAAATCTCCTGTTGTATCTCTATACATTTTAATAGTCCATCTTCTTTCCTATTGCTCCTCAATTCCTTGATTTATGGTCTAGGGAAAGATAACTGCTGTTAGACCAGAGATTGCAGTTCCCAAACTGTGTGCAATGGTGCCCAAGGGTGCCACAAGGAACTCACTAATAATTCCATTTATTAAGTAGCATATTAACCTGCAGTGTACCTATGAGTTCTCTGCAACATCCTGGAAAGCACCACAATGCACACTTTGAGGACTGCCAATGGGTAGGAGAAGGAATGGAATATGTGTTTATATAATTATAAATAATAATATGATTTAAAATATTGATGCAGATAACATTATTATATATTTGTGCCCTCGAGTCAGGGTTTTCTCAGCATGATTTCAGAATAGGTACAGATATCACAGCAGGGAACTATTCTTAAACATATATGACTGTTTTCTATTTTCCAATAATTTTCTCTCTTCTGAAATAATCAAAATAGTCGTCCTAATTTTGTTCCTTATGAAAGACATAGAGAATTTAGAGATTATTTTGTATGATCTTCTTGTCTTTTCTTTGTATCTCTTCCTGGATAAGAAAATGGCTTTTAAAAATATATTGTATTCTTTCTGTTCAAGTCATGACTGACTCGAAACTGACCTTTTATAAAAGTAAGTTTCTCTCCGTTACCTTGGAAAGAGGCCACGTTTACATTGCCTGCAACATGATTTGGGGAAGAACACTAATGAAATCTGCATTATGAAGCTTCTTACGTGGTATGGTCAAGGCACCTGCCAAGATATAGACGAGGTTTAACAGTGAAGTTGCAGGAAAAAAAATATTAAAGTTTATTGTCCCAAATAGAGCTAGCCAATTCTGTCTTTCGTAGCATGAAATAAAGTTTGCACTTGAAACCAAAAATGTCATCTATTGAATCTTAGCATTTAAATCTTGACAGGCATACCTGTGACATTTAGACAAATACAAAAGATTTGAAAAGCAGGCACTATAAACATGGCTTTCTTAGCCTTTGAGTATTAAATACAAAGTCCTTTTGAAAGAAACAAATCAAAACATTCAACAGAAAACAAAATCTGTAAATCTGCTAACATTTACAGAGTAGAACACACCAACATAATTTCCCATTGTTTCCTGCTTACCTCAGGCATCTCTTTGATTGTGCTTTGTTTCCTTTTTAAAAAGACTAGGCATTTTAATGCAGCTAAATTAGTTTTCAAACATTTGTAAACAAGAGTGCAATGGTAATCGAAGGCTGCTTTCTCAACAAGGTAATCAAGTTCATTAAATACAATGGATTTAACTTTTGAGTAGACTTATTTAGGATATGAGCAAGAGGTTGTGCTTAAAATTATGATGATGGGCAACACTGTAATCATGTATCCTGTTGGAAGTCAAGCATCAAAATAGTTATTCAAGCAGCAGTTCTGCAAGAGATTATCTTTTTCTTTTGAGAAAAATCAGAATCCCCCCAAAAAAGAACTAATAAATCTCATAAATCAGGTTAAGTTTACAAAGACTGCCTTCTCATAGTCCAATTGCCTAATTATTTAAGCAACAGTTTAGCATTCATATTTGAGTATAATAATGGAAAAATAATTGTATTAGGAGCTACATTTACCAGTCATTCATACATAATTTATTTGTGGTGGGTTCTTTTAAGATATTTTTATCCTGCCTTTATTATTTTTATAAATAACTCAAATAACAAACATGCTTAATATCTCTTCCTCCTCCTATTTTCATCACGGGAACAACCTTGTGAGGTCAGTTGCACTGAGAGAGAGGAACTGGCCCAAGACCATCCAGCCTGTTTTCATGCCAAAGGCAGGACTAGAACTCACCACCTCCTGATGATCTAGAACTCACCATTTGGTGATTGGCCCAAAGTCATCCAGGTGGCTTCAATGCCAAGGATAGTCTCCTAGTGAATGGTCCAAAGTCACCCAGCTTTGTGCCCAAGGCAGGATAAAAACTCACAGTCTCTGGTTTCTAGCCTGGTGCCTGAACCACGAGACCAAACTGGCTCTTAATGTTGGTATTAACATTCACCAAACAAAAACAGCAATAACTCCTAGAATTCAAATCTAGATTACAAGTAAATTATCTGTTTCAGGTACAATTTTCTAATTTATTTTCTGAAATCCAGATTTCTCACTTGCTAAAAAAGACATGACCTAAAAAAGACATTTGCAAAGACAAATGTTTTGATAGTTGAAGAACCATGATGAAACATCTCTCTTGCACAAACTCCCGCAATGGGAGATAAAATTGCACTATGTCGTCTGTATGATCCATCCTAGCTTTGTATATTGTTTTTGAATGAAAGTGATATTGCCACAGAATCTGTGTTAGAGGAATTTAGTGCAAGAGTTTCTCTGCCAAATTAGAAAATATGGCAATCAGTAACTGACTTTTACCTAGAGACTGAACTGAAATGTTCATCCCAAGAAAAGAATGTTGGTTTATCTCAACACATTCCTTGCCTTATAAATATGAAATATGATTGGATAGTTCTATTATTTTATCTGGCCTTTTTGCTTTCTCTCTTTCCCCTCAGGAGAAAAACTTAGAAAATGAAGCTAGCTATTTCCCTGTTCATCTCAGTGGTCTGAAAGAATAGACTTAGTTATGGTATAGACCAAAAATGTAGACCAAAAAAAAATGTTGACAACTTAAGATATGTCTTGTACTCAACAATGAGTAAACAGCAATTATTCAGAAGTATATTGCTTCTTCTCTTAGGTAAAACATTTTGAAATAAAATGAAACTTTGTTGGTGAGTATGGATATGTTAATAGAGGGAACACAACCAGTTGCCTTCTGTTTTTATTTTTTTCAGGTGTGAAAGAAAGGAAATAAAATGCACTGTCTTCTTTTTTGCAAGTCTGATATACTCTTACAACATTATATGTGCTTAACAATACTGATAAATGCATTATATACAACAAACAAAACTTCCAAAACTTTTCACAAGGTAATAGGTGTAGAAGACAGAAATGTCTAGAAGACAGAAATGAAGATGAACACCTAGAGTTGGTTGGAATGGATGGAAGCAAAATTTAAGAAAAAGCAGAAACATTCTGAATTAACCTTATTCATCGGATCTAATGGACCTAGTTATGATTGTGAATTTCCATAATTTTCATTTGCCTTTTTATATATGTATATATATAATTATATATTTGGATGCAAAATGAAAGCTTTCCCTTCCAACTATGCACACCTTCAAAGCCAAGTTTGGTTATTTTCTTTTTTTAGAATCATCCTAAAGTTGTCTCTATCTACATATATTTGCTAAGCAATTCTGTGCAATATGCTCTGAATATGAATAATTTAATTGCACCAAACTTTAATTCAAAGTTTCATTTTGAAATTAATTTCATTCAGTATATTAAAGTAAGAATCTTCAGAATAGATAAAATGAATGGACTTCTTTTCATCCCTGCAAACACTGTTTATTGAATTAGTGATTCAGATTAAATCAATGTTGTGGCTCAACAATTGTAGAAGAGATGTCGGAGCTAGAGGAAGGGGTAAAAAGAGGGACAAGCTTAGAGTTACTACATAACCACAAATGTTCTAAGTCCAACCCCAGCTGCCACTGAATCATATCTAGCACCAACCTGATGCTAACTGTTAGTTGAGAAGATTCTTGTGTATAAGCACTAGCAATAAATCAGTTAATTTGAGCCTTTAATGCTATTTCACTGCTAGAACATGGATTCTTTTGGAGTTACTTAAGTTGTCAAAAATGAAAGTCAGGAGCTCCCACCTTGTTACCTTTCAATTCATATATTCAGACTTAATTATTCTTTCAGCTGTGTGAGACCAAGTCTATTGATCTGGAAGGAGACATATGCTTTAATTTGTTACAAGAAAGAAGTGTGTTTGCTGCGAAATCAACAATAAGTTGATTGGGTTTCTTTATTATTTTTTCAAGTTGGAAGGAAGGGAAGTTTAAAGCCTACTGCAAATCAGTAGACATGAAAGGAAATGAAACTCTTTTTAGTGGAAGGTTTTATTTTTTCCCAAAATGTATGTACTTCTTTAAGCAAAGCAATTTTAATACAGGCAAAGAAGAGAATGTTCTGAAGCCAAACCTGCCTTGTGGGTCTGAATATTGATTTATGTTCAAAAAGTTATTTGAAAAACTGTGATCTTGGCACTGTTGATTTACAGTTAAGCTGTGTTGATTTGATGCCTCTCTCCAGAGCAAGGCCTTAGTTAGACCTAACTTTCAAATTAACATGATGTTTTGGGAAACACTGTGATTGCTAATAATGAATGAAAAAATGTCAGTGCTGAGATCTGTTTTGATGTAGGTTTCAGTTAATGTAGATTTCCACCAACATGGAATGCATTGAAAAATACATTATCTTAAGAAATGTGTACAGGAATGCATTATATTAGGGAACAAATAAAATCTTAGAGCTAGGAGAAATAAGGAATAGATCTGAAATGAAATTATGTTTGAAGACAATGAGATGCTGAACAAAACCACAATGATTATCCATATCTTAAGACTCAGAATTCTTTAATTATCTTTTGCAAAAACAACTTATTCTTCCCTTCCCAGTATTAATTTCCTTTAATATAAAACTATAAACTATTCTTTTCTAGATTGAATATCAAATTTATTTTACCTACTAATTTCCTATGACATTATGAATATCTGTTTGCACAAATTTGAAGATGAAAAATATCAATTTGAACCTCACTTAAGGTAAATATCATACTTTTTAATAGTAATGAAGTCTTGATTCTTCTGTAATTTGACATTAAAATGAATAAAGCTCCCATGCTTTAATACTTCCCAAAGAAAAACATCAAGGAATTCTTCTCACTGGATTTTCTAAACTGGAAACAAACAAGGTTTCTGAGCAATGGGGAAATGCAACGCAGGAGCAGGAGCAGGAAGAAGAAGAGGAGGAGGAGGAGGAGGAAGAAGAATCTTCATAACCCTTCATAATCTCCAAAAATTTAGTATGTTCAAAAACGTGGAAGAAATTTCCAAGCTTTTTCAATAATAAGGAAGAAAAACTGAAAAAAAAAATTTATTATTTTACTAGGCTTTTATGCCACTCCAATCAGGTCTGATTGTGAATAGCTTAGAGACTTCCAAATGGCAGCAAGAGTAATAATTTAAAACAACAGTATAACTATGTAACTTAGCTAAGTGCCAAGGAAGTTAATGAAGCTGAGATTCCTCCTCTCTATTGTTCCTCAAGCATTGTGCCTAAGTTAACTAAGTAAACTTCATTCTCTTAGCACATCATTCAGTTCAGTAAATGGGACTGATGGGAAGGAAGAAGTCACAATTGGTAATTTCGATTCTTTTCTTTCTTTCTGTTTACATTCTAAATCCTTTGCAATTTTTAATTACCATGTTTTCTTTAACTGATGTTACTCTAACACACATCTTCCAAACCGCAGGGGATGCTGAATAGATACTCCTCCCTTTTGACTTTGTGGGGTGCAAATGCCAGACATTAGAGTCTCTTGGCTACTCCTAGCCATTCTCTTCTTAGTACTCTGCTGTCATGTTAAGAGTACATCTCTAGAAACAGCACAGGTTTCCATTTTCCAAGAGCTAAAGATCTTGGAAAAAGTAGTTGTAGGCAAATATTTTAGTTATTTTTTATTACTTTTCATTCAAGACTCATTGAGAAACAAACAGACTTCAAAGATAAAACTCTGGTTAGAACAGGACAAAAGATCTCAATAAAGCCATAGATCAGAATGAGCATATTTGGATCCACTAAGGAAGCTTTCTCAGATTCAATTCTTATAAAATGTATGGGGAAGAGAGTAGAAATGTACAGCCATTTGCTAAATAATGCAGCATGAATCTACAAAGGTGGACGTAAACAATTGGCTCCATTTCCATTACACACAATTTAAAATAAACCACTTTGTAATTCAAACAGTTCACACACATTTAGCTCTATAGTAGAGATAAATTGGAAACCTCCAGTTGTCTGGCTTATAATTCCCACAGTTCCTTTCCAGTAACTACAATGTGTGGAAATATCAGATGTTTTCATTTGGTTTACATTGGCTATGTTTACACAATATGCCAAGGTATAATATTTAGTTGAGTTTTCCTTGTTATGGTGCATGAACATAGCCATGATTTATGGTCTAGCTTTCTATATGAACCAGGATATTACCCAATGTGCAACAAACTATAATTTAAAATACTTTCTGTAATATTTTTGTTCACATAGAATGCTAAGGATTAAAAATCACATGAGATCAAGCATAATGTAGTTCTAACTACAATATAATTCATTTGTTCTTGAAATTACCAATGTTAGAAATTGGAATTCAGCTTATTGTTATTATCATCTAAAAAAACTTCATAAGAGATATACTCAATATTCATGGCACAATGAAAGAAAAAGATTTATCTGAATATTCTAAGTGAATGGGACTGATATTTCAAAGGGGAAGGGGATAAATGAAGAAAGCATATTTAAAGGTAATTAGCATTTCATGCCAGCTCCAGTAATAGTTTCTATAGCTAAAATGCAACAGTTTTTACAAGATTTTGTAAAAGGTTGCAGAAATTTTGTCTGCATTTTTATATGCTCCGCTTTTTTGTTTTCTGTTGTATTTTTATGGTTTATTATATTGTGAGATGTTCAAAGTTAGTTTGGAGATGAGCGGGGCCTACATTGGATTAACTTTTTAAAAAATGGTAAAGTGAATTATTAAATGCGTACAAATGGTCGCTGAACTGCCTTTCACTCATTTCCCTGCAGGGCATGCCAAATATTCACACTATTTACTAATAGCAAACATTAGTAACATGGATCTTTCAAAAATCAGTACCAATAAAATCCTTAATGAAATACATATATCTTTTCATTTGCTGTCACATTTATACTATACTATGCCAATTCAGAAATGAACATGGGTAGAATTTGAATTACTTTTAGTTTGCCAGAGCTTACACTTCTGGGAACAATAAAAAATGTTACTAAGGATTTCTTCTTCTTATTTTTTTTTCTCAGCTGTGTAGCTGAGATTGATTCCAACTTGCTTTTTAGTGGTACTGAGATGATGTCTTGACAGTAGTGAGCTGGAAATGAAGTATGAAATTAAAAACCTTTGTCCCGTATACAACAAAAGTGCAGAGAGAGAAAGCGATGGTAACTCTGTAATAGTTCTTGCTTGAAGAACAAAAATAAATCCTGTGGGCATTTGAGGAAGTTGCAGGAATCTCAGAATAAAGAAAGAAGTTTGTATCATACCCTTTATAGCACAAGAAGATTCAAGATTCACACAGACAAACAGGGCAAGCCCATACATTTTTTAGAAATATTTTTTGCCTAAAAATGTCTCTGCCTGGTGATATTTGAGAAATTCACAAATGTAATATGAAATTATCTGCTTGTATTTCATGTGATTTCTCATATATTTTTGCAAGCATTTTGAACTAATGTTCAGAGTTGTATGCATATTTTCCCTTATATCATGTGCATATAAAGTTTTTCCAGGTAAATCAGAGAGGAAGCATGACCAGATGAGCTAATTCTACTTTATTGCAAGGCTACATTAAAAGAATCTTGCAAGTCTGAAAGTACAGATCTCCTGCCATCTCTTACATCCTGAGACCCTAGGGAGGGTCCCTTCTGAGCCTCCTTCTCCACCCCTTATGCAGCTGTGAGCTATGCCCCCTCTTGTCAAACCATTCCCTCCATTCCTCAAGGTCTTTTTCTCATACCATCACAGTATAATATAAAGACTGCAGAAAACACATTTTACAAAATATGATACTTGGAAAATTCCCATAAAATAATTATATATTTCTCCCCTTCTCCATAATGTATGGTTCTACATATAGATAGAACCCATAAGTAGGTCATGGTTTAAAAAAAAAACTACTAACCCTCTCAGGTCAAACTAATCAAGGTGTTAATACTGAGTTGTTTCACCTTCTAAACTGAAAAAAAGAAAACTCAACAGCAGCCAAAAAAATTCAGTTTCCGTGATGGGAAGAATTCTTCTTCATTGGGCTGCTATTCCCAAATTGTTCTTTCCCACAAGTTATAGTTTATAGAGTAAAGGGGTAAAACAAAACGACTTTTATTTTTACAAGGCCCAAAAGCAGCTGGCAAGCTACTTTGAAAAAAGGTAGGAAGAATTAAAATGCCATTCACCCAGAACACTAGGATCAGTTCCATTCATTCCATGAAGCTGCCATCTGGACACAGTTTCAGTCTGGCCTGCCAAATTACACAATTATTTTATTATCAAGGAAGACATCCTTAAAATCCAGGCACCTGTTGTCTGGATTTTGAATATACAATCTACATTTTTAAAATAGCTTCCAAAATAATACTCATATAGTATTTTTTCTACAGAAACATTAATATCTCATTTTCTTTTTGGCAATGTTACAAAGTTCATAAGTGCTTTGAAGGCAGCTGTATCAATCCATTGTTGCCATTGTGTTATTGCAGAATCCAGTTTGGCAAATCATGGAATTTCACTGTAAGAGAAATTCAGGGTAGATTCCTTCCCAATCATGCCCCATTTACCCTACTTCATGCCTGTACCAGTTTCCAGCTTAGTCAGATGCTTTAGATAAAGAATAAGGTGGCACCTCAAGGCAAAGTTACGCATAACTATATGACATTGTGTACAATAATTTCTTCTTGACAAAAAAATAATAATTTGATACTTTTCTTCTTTAAATGAATGAATAAAAATCAAAACAGAAGAGGATCAGAAATAGGGGACGCATCACTCAAACTTGATGTAAAGTTTAAATCTCTAAATATGTTTAGATCTGAAGAAAATTGAGAGATTGTTATGTGAATTAACAAAATTCATTAAATCCTAAATGTCGAAAGAAATATATTCATCTCCATTCTCATCCCCCCACCTCTCTCACACACACACACTTTTTTGAGAAATGTTGAGAGTGGCATAATTTTTTTGTTCTGAGAGGAACACTGTAATCTTTGGTGGGTACAACCAAAGACACCAAGAGGGCCAACTACTGATTCACTGTTGTTGTTTTTCTTTTCTCTCTTGCATATCCTTCTCTCCTTTTCTGTCTTCATCTCTTATTACACTCTGCCCCTCCCTTTCTTTCTCTCACTGTGTTCCTCATATAAAGGAATCTCAGTGATCAAGCTTTCTTGAAGGAGATATCACACGGCAGAATGCTAGAAGATTGAAAATGATAGGAGGAGATGAAGCAAGAGATGGTGGGCCTGACAAGGTATTTGCTCATGACTGTGAATGAAGTGAAGGGCTCAGTCTACCAGTTTCTTTCTGCTGGGGGAATAGACTTCCCTGGGTGCTCTTTTGAACACTCCTGGCTGCATTTTTCAACCTACTCAAAATGTTTTATGATTTCCCATATGGAAGTTTCAAAAGCATCAGTGGGAATTCTAATAGAACAAAGTTCCTTAAACTGATGAATTTAAAGATTCAGACTTTTGATCTAATTGTTAAAACCCCTAATTCACAAATAGGTCTATAACTGCAGGAGACAGCACAGACATGTCTGTTCAACATATTGAAATTTAAGCTTCCTGAGTGTTATTCCCCACCCTATATTAATGTTCAGAATCAGGAGGCTTGAAAATCACATTCAGAGTGCTCTCAAATGATGCCTCGTCAAAATGGGAGAGCTATATAAAGTGAGGTGCCAAGAAATCAGTATGTTACGATTTTATTCATGGTTAGGTAATGAGATGAAAGAAATGCCTACCAAATTTTCAGAAGGTACAGAGCCAATATTTTAGAGGACAAAATAAAATTCAAAATGATATTGATTAGAGTAATAAGCTGAAAATATAAGAATGGAATTTAACAGTTAACTGCAAAATTCCTCACTTAGAAAAAAAGGAAGCAAAAGAAATGGTTACAGGAACAGCAGGCATGATGATGGAATATTACAGTCTTGGAACTGTCACTGCTTGAAATTGAAGAAAACAAGAGCCATCTTGAGTTGTATCCGAAGAAGGTAGTTTCCAAATCATAAACACAAATATCTGAACTTTGTTCTCTTCTGTTCAGATCCCACATCATGCATGATGTCCTATTTTGGGCACCGCGTTTGAAGATGATTTAGAGGATGTGAAACTCATTAAGAGAAGAAGGATGATAAGGGAATTATCAACTACATTTCGAAAAGCCTTATCATGTCCTCCTGGATAATCTCTTCTTGGATACAGGCTTTTTAAGAATCTGAAATAAGGGACTTCTTTCTAGTTTGGACATGGCCAACCGAGGAGCAACTAGACCCAATGGGCCCAATGCTGGGAATAAAATATGTCAGTTCAAATTAGTTCTTCTTGGTGAATCTGCAGTTGGCAAATCAAGTCTTGTACTTCGCTTTGTAAAAGGCCAGTTTCATGAGTTCCAAGAGAGTACAATTGGAGGTGAGAAACATTGCAATTTCAAGTTACAGTAAATCTTTATATTTATGAATCAGTATTACATGTGAAGATAATTAAAGAATGGCTTAATTACATCACAGCCTGTCACAGGCTTATAGTGTTACTTGTGTTGTGTAATTTTAAAATGGTTTTGGATTCTTTTATTCACTGAATTTTTTTAAGGATGTGGCTTAAAAATCCATGTGACAAACTTTAGTGAAAGTTCCTTAAATAAGATACAGTTAACTGCAGATATTTTTATAACCTGATGTATCTTACAATTAAATGAGAGGTAGTTGTCACTTACTGTAATGGTCTGTGTAAACCATCTTGAGAGACCAGGTGAAGAGATGCTGCCTCAAGAACAGTCAAAGAAGAGGGACTATAGCTCATAATGGGCAGAATAAGAGGCTCAAGAGGGCCCTTTTTAAATTATCAAGGTCTAGAGTGACAGAGGGATAATTATAGTATCAGACTTGCAAAATTGATGTCAGCCATACCAGGTATACCAGATAGGAAAGAAGCCAGATAAGCTGTCTTCACTACTTTATTGTGAAGCTACATGCACAGAATCTATTGTGTTGAAAGTACAATTATTTTGCTGTCACCTTTATCATCTGATAACTTAGGAGGGCCCTCCTGAGCCTCTTGCTTTGCCCACTATGTAACTGTGGGCTGTACTCCCTTTTAACTGAGCATTTCCCTGGTCTCCCAAGGTCATTCCTAAATACCATTACACTTACTGATTATTTGTTCAGAGTTCAAAGTTAAAAGTGTGCTTGAAAAAATAACTACAGCCCATTTACAACCTTTGCCCTCAATCACATAATTTCCATTACAATCAGTAATGTCACATCTGTGGGGTTTTTCCCCCCTGAAGAGGCATGCATTATGATACCAGTAACATTTATGGGGAAAATTAAATATTGGCTGTTCAGGTCTTTACAGTTACCACTCTGTAATAGCTGCAAGTAAAGGTCCTGAAACAGTATCTGAGTACACTATTGATATCATACAAGAAAATAATACCATCTGTGACCACAAGTTAACATGCTAGTTGTGTCAGTAGCTTAATGCTTTTTATTCTAACTTGCAAATGAGTCTTTGGACCATTTTTGTGGTAATCTTAAGAAATATAGTGATGTTAATTCAAGATTCTATGGCTAGGAGTCACTGTGTAAGTCCATTGTATTTATATCACAATTCCCAAATTCAGGAGAGCCTTGTTTTTAACTTGATTTAATGCTCTCCTTTCAGTTGTCCTGGAAGGGAAATAGAGGAATATGAAACCCAATATTGCCACATGATATGAGTACCATAGAAACCACAGCTCATAGTCTTTTGTATTGCCAGTTCTATAGGGATAGCCAGCACAATTGATTACCATATTTATTTACATTTCTGGAATGCTCTGATAATGTTTCTTTCATTGTATGTTAAATAATCAAGGTTAGTGTATTCTTCTAAAAATAGCAAATTTTTACCACGTTATATGCAAACTTCACCACAAATAGTTGCGAGTAGTTCTTGTTGTTAAGGGGTAATTTTGTGTTGTTCATTTATTGAATAAGTTTTTATTGGTCATCAACCAAAATAAAGTTGCTGTCTGTCTAATACATCAGTATTGTGCACCAATACTTAACATTGCTGGTAAGGACTGAAAATCTTTGTCTCTACCATGATGGTAGAGGAGCACTTATGAAGAAAGTATGACAAGCCCAGTGTTACTTCCTTCATTGCAGATGTACAACACTGCTAATCAATAACCCTTACACAAA
>JANHZU010005100.1:78470-93398 GCA_032468055.1 Acrochordus granulatus | reverse complement strand
GCTGCTGCCTGTATGGGAATGGAGTAAACTGCACGAGAGGAGAGTCGACAGAACACGCGCGCACTTGCTGTGGAAGCAGAACTCTTGCACGGGGTTGCTGTCTGCAACAATGGAGTAAAGCACAAGGTAAGAGTTGGCAGAACGCGCACGCATGCTTGCTGCGTCAGCAGAACTCTCGCGCAGAGTTGCCTGAACGGGAAATACAGAGCACCCTTACTGATGACATACAAAGTTTGGCATGAAGTTTCCTCATCTCGTGAGTCGCAGCTCGTCCAGTGGAATATTTTTGATTAAACTTTTTGCTTGTCCTGCAAGTTTCTCATCTTGTGAGGTACCAGTGTATTGCTTTGAAAGTAAAATTTCCATTTTCAATCCAGCCCAAAGCCCTTGAGAGAAAAAGGAAATATTTACTACACTGCCATATGAACTGCAGACTCACATCAATGGCATCTCTCTCAAAGATCCGCAGCTGCAGGAAAAGCTCCAGTTTTATTTTGCGCTCCTGGAAGAGCTCCTCCATCTGCGATTGGGCCTCGTCCAGCTGCTGAAGGACTGTCTCAATGTGATTGATGGAGCTGTTATGAGGAGTCTTGTTGCTTGAGATGGCTGAATCCCTATAAAACACAGAAAACATGCACGCTGAAATAGAATCTGAAATGTAAGCATGTGCAGAGAGGCCAATCTCTTCAGTCTTGGGTAACATGTGTTTGAGCTTTGAGCTTGCAATATTGATGACACAAACTGCCTTATAATTAACAATTAACTAAGCTGCATTTTTCTTTACCAAGAATTAGTCTGCAATTATAGTTTACAAGGAACATGGGTTCAATCTAGGTCAATTTCGAATCCTCCCTTTTGACAGAGTATAGTAAATCTGTGCTGTGGTATTTTCCAAGCCTTTCCTAGCAGTGAGGGAGGAAAGGGGTAGCAAAACTTTTGACCTGAAATGTACAGTAAGTCTGGAATGAAAGAAAGAGGACTTGATGCCAAGTCGGTGTTTCCATAGAAGGCCATATCCTACCTCAGCTGCTGTATTAGGTCCTCGCCTTCCTTGATAACATTCACTGTAACTTGCAGAGTGGTTTGCTGCTGCTGGCCAAACCTTTTGATCAACTCCTGCACAGCCTCCACTGATTCAGCATAGACATCATCCAGCAATTCTTTCTGCAGCTCTTCCAGCCATGTCCAGAGCTGTCAGACAGAAAATACAATTATGAAAGGAAACTGTCAGCTGAGGTTCTTTTCTCCTTTCGAATATTCTTTAATCATATTTTCAAGAAAACTGGTTATGATATGCAAATAATAGTTGCGCAGCATTCATATGATTCTGCCAAAGTTTGTGTAATGTTCTAATTAAATTTCAGTTCCCATTTCCCCCAAGTGTATCATAAGGACAACAAACTTGGGCATATCTTCCAGTATTGTTATGGTATGCCATAACTCTACCCTATGTCTCCAAGTTTAGAGGCATGTATTACCAGTTTCTAAGGTCCTGAAGGAAGGAAAGAAAAAGTTACCATCATCAAAACTTACTTGAAAGCTCCCTATAGGCAGACCAAGATAGGAAACGGGATTATAGATTGCATGTACTTTTGAAATTGCCCTGCAGGGTTCTTATTAAATTCTAACTAAAGAAATAGAAGATATAGGATTCTCTAAGGCATTACGTTAAACCTGTTATACATCTGCAATAAGACAGAAAATGAAAGTTCAAACTAAAAAATCAAAATAATTAAAATAATTAATTAAAAACTTGGTTTTTAAAAGGCCTATTTTTAGATCTTTTTGAATGCCAAGAAAGATATTAGGCCACAACTCAGCAGTAGGCATTCCAAACAATGGCAGCAATTACAGAGTCAATCTTGAAGCCAACGTGAGACAAGCCTTTGGCAATTGCAGATAAGCTTCCTTAAATGATCTCCATAAGCAAATAGAAAGAGAGAGAAAGACATATTTATTAGTAACCTGGGCCTAGCTGTATAGGTCTTAGTTAAAACAATTAACTAAGCCAGTTGTCTCCTGAACTTCGTACCAAATAAGACTGCTACAAGTGTGATGGCTAAGTGGTTAAGACACTGGGCTTGTTGACTAGAAGGTCGGCAGCTCAGCAGTTTGAGACCTAAGCACTGCTGCATAATAGGGTGAGCTTCTGTTACTTGCTCCAGCTCCTGCCAACCTAACAGTTGGAAAGCATGTAAAGATGCAAGTAGATAAATAGGTATCATCTTTGATGGGAAAGGTAACAGCATTCTGTGTGCCTTGGCATGTAGTCATGCTGGCCATACGAACACAGAAGCATCTTTGGACAAATGCTGGCTCCCTTGGCAACGAATCGGAGATAAGCACTGCTTCTTAGAGTTAGCCAAACTGGCAGAGGAAGCCTTTACTATACCTTTTAAGATTGCTAGAGTAGACACAAAAGGAGCATGTTACATATACATGTTACATACACATGTTACAGTAGTAAAACTCTAAGGTTACTACTGTCTATATCACAAACTTAAGTTATTTATAGGCTTCAGTTGGTTTATCAATTGAAGATGAAAAAAGAGACCTGCCAACCTCAGTTCAGAGACCATCTCAATTGGGGATAGGAACTACATTGACAAAATATTAATATTGTTCCAGCTACCCTCCTAAGCCATGTTTCCATTTTACCTGGTAACAGCTACTTGGGAAAAACAGTACAAAACTCTTACCACTGAATGAGTTTATACTGCCAAATACAGTTCTGAATCAGTATCTGAATTTTTAATTCTACTTGATCAGAACAGAAGTCCTCCCTACTGCTCAGTTGCTAGAGAACAGCAGCTCCAGGATTCCTCTCCCAGAATTAGAGCAGTGACTTCAACCACCATTAAAAATAATAAAATAGAAAGCAATTCTCTTTATTCTCTAACACAAACATAAATAAATCCAAGTTTTAAGAATCAGTTCCTTCCAAAATGACTTGAGTCTATAAAACATATCAAATCAAAACAAAACAAAGCACCATTTTGTCCATGATCTATTATAATTAAGCTAACTACTAATGATTCTACAAGCTTAGGTGGAATTCTTCTCCAGCACTGCTGTTTAAGATTCCTTAACAAGAGATACTATGTCTGAGATCTAGTCCCTTTAAAGCAGATAATCTTCCTTTCAGCTACAGTATATTTATATTGCAGTGGAACCTCGGATTGTGAGCACCTCAGTTCACGAGATTTTCACAAGACGAGCAAACATTTTTAATAAAATTTAATTCAATTAATGAGCAAAAACTGGCAAGACAAGCACTGTGCAATGAGCTTGCGTGGGAAATCTTACAACAGAGCTGATGGTTCTTCTCTCTCACTGCATAAAGTGTAAATTAAGTGAAAGTCGTTCAAGAGAAAGAACTCCCAAGACTCAGATTCCAGATTCTCCTTCCAAGCAATAACCTCCCCCTCTTCTCCTCCCTCTGGTCATCAGCCAGGACTCTTCTCAAAGTGTAAGAAGACTGACCCTCTGTCTTCCCTGTCACTCACACACACACATATAGCCTTCCCCCCTCCTGCCCATCTCTTCAAGTGTAGGAAGACTGATCATCCATCTTCCCTGTCACTCACTCTCACACGCACCCTCTTTGCACAGCACCATCCAGCCTGTCCCCCTTCTGCCCATCTCTTCTCCCCTCTCATAGCATTTCCAAACCTCCCGGGAAAGGCATTGGCAAAGAAAAAGGCTTTTGCATCAAGCGGCAGCAGCAGCAGATCCTCCTGATCCAACAGGGCCGCCCAGACAATGCTGACCAAGCAGCAGCCAATGGCCAGAATCTGCCTCAGAGCAGATCCATAAGTGCTGGTTAATTTGTTTTATTTCTACTTTATATTGTGCATTAATCATTGTTCCTTGTTTCAGATATTAGGGACAATCATTTCTACATAAAATTCCATTGAAAATGATTTTTTGGTAAATATTTTTGGGGCAGATCATCTGACTTTACATAGTTTCCTATGTGAAACCTCGCTTTGGTTTAAGAGCAATTCAGACTAAGATCATTCTTCTGGAACAAATTAGGCTTGTAATCAGAGATTCCACTGTACTGCCTTTTTTAAGATACTAACTTTCATTTACAAGGCTTTACTTGTATGAGCACAAACTGATAGGAGGTAGGTCACCAATATAGAGAGTGTTCCATACAGAGGCTTTCCATGAGAAAACTGTGAGACAGGTCTCCGGTGAGTCTTACTACTTTGGTAGCCAGGGGAAAGACATCTCACCTAAGCCACAATTCAGTGTCTTCAAATGGACACTGGATTTGTCTCTGTTTACCACCTTAGGAAATTGCTTGTTAATGGCTTTTTGAATGTTAAGAACCTTTCGAAGGACAAGTTTCATTACACCAGGTGAGTTTCCTTCTATCCTTGATGAAAAAAGTTTCATACAATTTTAAGGGCTTTAAAAAGAGGAAAAATGTTTTTCTATAAACGACTAAAGTGTGGCTAGAACAATGATTTGGTAAATGGATTAAAAGGCCAGATGGACTTGAAATAATATTTTCTGTGGGTTGCTTAAATCTTTACAGAGCTATATATGAAGATTTTGAAACTAACTGGAAGAAATCTTCCCTTGGGGAAGTGTTGTTGATTAGGGGAAAAAATGACATGATAAGGGTGGACTTTGAAGGGTGACTAGAGGGAACCAGAGAACACAGATTACAATTAAAGAAGAAGAGATCTATAAATATAATGGAGAAGTATTGTTTGATTGTGGAAGAGTTCAAGGATATTTTGAAAATGCACTCAGAAAATACTCTTAAGATTGACTGCTATTATAAAAATGAATTTAAAAGAGACTACAGAAGAGGAACTGATTTTACTTGACAAAATAAAGAATGGGGCTGATTTGAATATTGATCTGAAAGTGGATTTAAAAAATGCCAGATTATAAGAATGTTATAGAAAAGATGTCATTATGTATTTACAAATGAAACTGGCAGATGCCTTAATTGTGAAAAGGGACATACAGATAATAAATCAGAAGAGTAACTTTGGATAGTTGTCTTATCTTGGATTTACAAAAGAGACATGTTAAAACTAGTGAAGCGGTTTCCGAAAGGAGACAAAGAAAATGATAAATCAACTTTTGGGACATTATTTAATCAAGCTTTTTAAAAGTAAGGAGCAAATATAACATGGATTTATTTGATCAAGGTTAACATATAATATGTATATGCTGATGTTTCTGATAACTGTTTATGGACTTTTTTTAACTAAGGCTGAAGGACAAGGCCTTAAAGCTTTGTTTATAGATAACATACGATCTGGGAAGAGATTTATTTTGTATTAAATTTTTATCCTGCCTTTATTATTTTATAAGTTAACACAAGGTGGCAAACATACCTAACATTCCTTCCTCTTCCTATTTTCCCCACAACTCTGTGAGGTGGGTTGGCTGAGAGAGGGCGACTGGCCCAGTCACTCAGCCAGCTTTTCTGCCTAAGGCGGGACTAGTACTCACAATCTCCTGGTTTCTGGGCCAGCACCTTAACTAAGCTGGCTTTCTTTTCTTTGCTATATTTTTAATATAAGTTAAAAATATAGCATAAGTTAAAAATATAGATAAGTTACTATATTAAAAGGAAAAGAGTATAGATTTATCTGATTAGGTTAAAATATTATCAAATTTATAAAGCCACCTGACTCACAAAACACATGATTCTAGGCAACATACAACAAAGTTAAAAAAGAGTAAGTTTCTAAGTATCAAATATTATTATTATTATTACAAGCATTTAAAAACTATTTTGAAAAGCTGAAAAGAAAGAATATTGGGTAAAGGGTTGTTAATAATAGACACCTCAATAATTCTCCAGTCCCTTGGGGTCCCCAGATCTGATGGTACAAACAGGTGTTGAGAGACCTTTGGAAAGTCAAAGCGATGAAGCCAACTTCACTTCAAAGGGAAGGATGTTCCATAATGGCAGAAAAGACCTTCCACCTAGAGCCCACCATATGTAGCTCCCTAGCTGACAGAACCCATAGCATGCCTTCTCTGCTAGATCTAGTGGGATGGACAGATGCAAAGAGGGGGAGGTAATCCCCCTCTGGTCTTATTCCATGTAAGGCTTTAAAGGTCAAAACTTGAATTTGACCCAAAAACAGATTGGTAACCATGGTAGCTTCTGGTCCCTATGCAGAAGAAAGGTGCTGACTTCTACTCTACTGGGTCTAGCCAATGCAGATTAAAAGAGGCAGGTCTGCCATAGTTGAAGATTGGAGGAATCATATTTAAGTATCAACCTATAAGGATTTTATAGGTTAAAGGCTGTACGCTTATATTGTATCCAGAACTGAATTGTGAACCATTATAGGACCCTTAGTGTTACATGCTCCTAGCATCAAGAAGGGTTAATACATGGGACACTGCATTCTAGACTATTTGTAATTTCTAGTCTTTTAAGGCAGACTCATGTAAATTGCATTGTAGGACATTAATCACTATATCTAACTCCTCCCGTATCCCCTATGCCACAGTTGGCCACTACAGCTGGGCAAAGGCCCTTACTAGCCACAACCTCTACCTGCTGTTTAAGCAGGAGCCATGAATACTAAAGAATTTCCAAAAGTGTAAACTTGCTGCATCATAAGCAGTGCCTACTTGTCAAGAGGCAACACTGGTGTCAGTGGAAAACCCTAATGTGCAAAAGCAACTCTGTTACTTTTTTTAAAACTTCTCTTTTCTCCAGTGCACACCCTTACAATGTTTAGCCACCAGGACAAGAACATTGGCAGCATGTTTTTCACAGCCTGAGGTGGCTGTAACATTGTAGTAAATCGGACAACTGCTTCCAGAGATTGCTTTTATTCCTGTTTTGTTCTTCTGTCTACAGATTCTCACAAACATAAACACAAAGACCGAGAACATCGACACAAAGAGCACAAGAAGGATAAAGATAGAGAAAAATCCAAATACAGTAACAGGTAAGGCCAGGTGTTTTTGCAAAAAAAGGTGTTTATTTAAGAGCTTTCAGACTCTTAAATAAATTTTTGTGATTACCAGATTATGTCACTCTGATTGTTACTGCAGTACAGAGATGGGAGCCTAGCACAGACTCTGCCCTGGCCTCCCAAAGCCTTCCCCACCCCCTGAGGCACTTCATTTTCTGCTTCCCATCTCTCAGGGTCCACACTGGCCTTGAGCCTGGTTCCCATCCCACTGGTCCCATACTCTTCCTTTCACATCACATTACCCATCGCACACTTCCCTTTCAAAGATCTCTAGAGTTGGGGTTAGGGAAGGAAGGCAGACTGTTCCCTTCCTAGGCCTCATGGCATGATCCTGGAAATTGCCACTGTTGTTAGAGCATCCACAGTTCAATGCAGTCACCCAGAAAATGATGTGATGTGGTTTGGCCTCCTTTCCTAACCCGAGTTTTGGAGATATTTAAAAGGTAAATGAGGAGAATGTGGGGCCCACTGGAGTGGGAACCAGGCCTAGAGGCAGCAGGGACCTGGGAGGGAGAGATAGACAGGGAGGTGCTGCAGTGTCCCTGTGGCCAGTCATATGGGTGAACAACTATGGGGGCACTGCAGCATCCATAACCAGGTTATAAGTAGCTTTTGGGGGGTTCATTGTAACTTAGAATGGTAGTTAAGCTACCTGCAATACAGTGTCAGTTATTTTGACAGGCCTGTGGCACTGATACATATTTGTACAGTACTATAGAAGTGCTGACCATTTTAAATGTTACCCCTAATTGGTCTTGTCACATCATAAAATGATTTTGAAACAGAAGACACTCTTAAGGCTATGAAAATTAGATTTTAAAAAATAGATTTGTAAATAGGATTTTTACTGAAAATTTGAAAAGGATAAAAACTTATACAAACTAATATGAAGTAAGAATGGAAGAAAAAGCAAACAGAATGCAAACAGTGCAAGAAAAGAAAAAGAATCAATAATGAATCATTTTATAAACATTCTTTTTTGAGATCATTTTGAATACTGGAGTGGGTTGCCATTTCCAGTGAATCTAATTGAAGATAAAAGGAGAAGTGGATAGCAGACAATGAAATGGTTAGATACATGAATTTAAGCAAACTCCAGGAGACAGTGGAGAGCAGGGAGGCCTGGTGTGCTACGTTCCATGAGGTTGCAAAGAATCAGACATGACTTAGCAACTAAACAACAGATCTTAAGAATTAAATTTGTTGGATGAAGAGAAATTTGAAAAGTATTTGAAAACATACAAACTGACTTTCCTTAAATGAAACTAGGAAATTTCTAATAAGCTTTAAGATTTTGTTTATATTTTTGACACAGTGGTTAAAGGAGACCATGAGTTCTAGTTCTGCCTTAGGCATGACGCACGGGGGCTTTTTGAGCAGAAATGTGGGAATCTAGCTTCTGTCTTCATTTAAACTGTGTGCTTTTGTAACACAAAGGGGGAACAAATGTTATTGATTTGTGCCTCTACTGCTGCATTTATTCAGAATGCCAAATTAGGACTTGTGTAAAATCTACAAAAACAAAATTTGTCTTTGAGTTCTTTTCAAAATATTGTTTAGTGCAAGCTTTGATGGTGAATAATTGAACATTCTTTTGGGTAAGGCTAATTACTGTTTTAAAAGGGCAATTCAAAGGAGGTAATCATTTCAAAATACAAGTTTGTTTTTGTGCTTTCCCCATGTGGTCATAATGTAAGTGACTGATATCAGCTGAACACTTTCCAACATTTTGTTCTGTGAAATTAAAAAAAAAGTTATTTTAACTTCTGGGCAGGCAAGGAGAGCATAGGCGTGACCTTTTCTGGATCCTCAATTCAACCACTACATTTCATTGAGAAACATAGTTTAACTATGAATTGAGGCATCATTTCTTCGTTTTTTTTTAGCTTGACTTCTCTGTAAGCATAATTTTGCACATATCAAACATGGTATTCCCATTATTAAAATTATGCATAAGCAATCTCTGCAAAATCCTTCTGAGTCCTGAAACTAGCAAAAGAGAAGACATTCAAGGAATGGCCAGCAATTCCTTATAAACTTTTTTCATGCTGCACAATAATGATGCTCACGCATCATTGTATTCCAAATCTATAGTTGAAATAATATAGACTGCTTAATTCTAGGAAAGTAAGTACATTTTTCTGGTAAGTAAAACAAACAGCACCAACTAAATATGGAAGTCAGGGCTCCTTTCCAAAAAGTAGTTGGATATTTCCCAAAAGGAAAATTATTGCTTCTATATTAGAAATGACACATCAGAAACAAATCAGTTAAATAAATATGATAGACTCTGCAAGTTTTCCTGCTTTTCATCTTTTTTGATGGAAGAAATTTTGTCTCCACATACAGAATTCCAGAACTTAAAGAAGATTCAGATGGGTGTGAGGAAATAGAATCTGCATGACAGATGACTTGTTTGGTTAGGGCAAGATTGAGATGAGTTACTCTGCCTTTTTATTAAGGGCTGAAGTATTGGGAAAATTGAATCATATCTCCTGTGAGATACTTTCTAAATGTGTTACTTGAGTCACTGGTTGCAAGATGGATGGCATATAAATTTAATAAATAAAACAAAAATAAAATAAATTGTATTTATTCTGCTTTACCTTCAGGAACAAGTGTTATTGCTGGGAATGGGAATGATTATAATCTATCCTATAAGTTTGTAGTCTTTATTATAATAACAATATAAATATATTTTATATGAAATATAGGTGCATTTCTTTGACATTCATACATTTACTAAACTTACTTATAACAAGTAGGCTACTGTATATATTAAAATCAAAGATCCTTCTAGGATGTTTTTAATAAGTATACTCCACAGCCCTATTGTTTTCTGGTGGTCTTCATTTAAATAATAACAAATACAGCCTACCTTTTTATATAAGGGTGTTTCAAAGGGTGTTTTTTTTTTCTTTCCATTCAGTTGTGTCCAATTCTCGGAGACTGCCTAAACAAGTCCCTGCAGTTTTCTTGGCAAGGTTTTTCAGAAGTGGTTTTCCATTGCCTCCTTCCTTGGGCTGAGAAAAAGTGACTGGCCCATGGTCACCTAGCAGGCTTTGTGTGTAAGGTGGAGCTAGAACTCACGGTCTCCTTGTTTCTAGGCTGATGCCTTAATCACTACAGCAGACTGGCTCACATTTCATAATTTAGGTCAGTCCTAATTATATGGAGTCTTAAAACGTTTAAGTGATTGTTCCAGGTTTGTTTGTTTGTTTTTTTGTATAATTATGGAGTGTCACTCAGTGATGGTAGCTCACAGCTATACCAATTTCCATTACCTTGTTCTTTTTAGGATGGAAGAAGGCCTGGGGATTGAAGCTAGAAAGAAAAGTACTGAATTATTTTAATGCTGTTCTGGAAACAATGGGCTAATTTGAAAACAAAGTTTTCGTAGAAATCCCATGTTGTTTTATTTCTGTACACTATAAATAATTCAGGACATGAATAAAAATGTGTGAAGTGACTCCTTCTGAAAAAACTGAGAGTGCCATTTTGCTACAAATCATAAATTGGGTGATAATATTTACTTCACTATTCTGAAAAATCATTGATCATACTGTTTGAGCCTGGAATCTTCACATCAGTTCCCCTTTTATGCAGAACTTACGATTAAGAATTTTTATAGTATTATATATAAATTTCCAATATATATGGGCATATGTATTAGATATTCAAATTCGACTCAACTCGTAATCTCAGAATAAGAATGAGGTTTACTGTTTTCTAATGATTATGCTTAGGGAATATATAAGTGCAGGGAGTAAAATCTTTGTGTAATACCTCTGGAGTTTGTGCTTAGAACAACCAAACTTAATAGAAGAAAATACACATTTGCAGCATCGTATATCCTTATTTTTTAAATTAATAAGCTTATTGTAAAGAAAATTATAATGCAAATTGAAAATACCTTATCTTCTTCCATGTATTTATCCTGTCCTGTTCTCTTCTTTAGTATCTAGCCAAAATTTATTTGGATACACCAAATAGAGTATATTCTGTATATGTACTGGATTCTAGCTCAAAACCATGTTTTGTCTAAATTTGCTATTTTTCCATGTCTAAAATCAGAAAGTTTGTTTTCATTTATTTTCTTGAGATATAGCAATTCATAATGCTGAAGAAAGCACAGGCAGTACAGGACCTGTTATTACAAAAACTTGATGAACAAAATATTTTATATACATGATAAAACTATATTGTTAAACTGGGCTTATTTCTGGAGGCTTTTTGTTTCATTAGAAGTTATATTAATGAGATATTCATAAGAACAAATTATGGTTTGACCTTTAAAAAATATATGTAATGTTTATATCTTATCTGAACAGAAGGAATACTAAATATTAGTCTACCAACCAATGTAGTGGTCTAGGCTCAAAACTTAATGAAGATCTTTAGGTAGTCTTGTGTAGGCATTGTCTTAAAAGCTAAACTTTTTTCCCCGATTTTATGACAAGCATTTATGTATTCCAAGTTTATGATTTTTTTTCAGCATTAAAGATCTTAAAAAAGGTGGGCAAATGCAATCAGGTTTGAAAATTATGATAGTTTGGGAAATACAAACTAGGTCGGTTCATATTAAATTGCAAAGTAAACATTTCCCCATATGCATAGAGCAGTTAATCATTAAATTTTTATGGAAATCTGAGGTTAACAACATAAAAATAAAGTGGGGCTCGCTAAGCTTGCTAGTGGTAAGAATATAAAGGAAGTTCAGAAAACATTTAACTTGCAGAGTCAGAGAGATGAAATGGTGTCAAGATAAATAAACTAATAGGAATAACATTAGCAGAGTAAATGTGTGCTGCCTTATGTGATTTGGTATAATGTAATCCACTCATGTGGACCTTAATTATATCTGTAAAATATACCTAGTTTTCTCAGCTACAGGTAGTCCTTGACTTATGACTGGTTGCTTAATGACCATTCAAAATTAAGACAGACTTCAAAGAACCTACTTATGACCCATCCTGGAAGTTATATCTGATACACACGCACACACCTTCCTCTGGTCATGCTATTACATTAGAGGCACTTGGCAACCAGCTCATATTTATGACTGGTTACAGCATCCTGCAATCACATGACCATTGAATGCCCATTGAATATGCTAGATTTGCTTAACAACCATGTGGTTTGCTTAACAACTATAGTGACTCACTTTACAACCATCATAAAAATAGTTACAAAATGCAATCCAATTGTAAGTGCCTCCGCTTATAACTGCAACAATAGAAGACTGAAATTCCAGACTCCACTGTTGTTGTAAGTTGAGTGTCTGTACAGTATTGATCAAAGCTAAATAAACTTCTGCTGGTCATGATCTAAACAGTCATAAAATTAATTGGGAAATAGGCTTTTCTCTCTGATTTTTCCATCCATGGAACTAATGAGATGTGAGATATTTTTCTTTTCGGGGTACTAAAAATCTGTTCTCATTAACCAACGCTAAGAAATCTTGCTTCTCACTATGTGTTAACGGACAGAATAATGGATTAAGAGGAATAAAAAAGTTTGGTCAATTCTACATGTACCATTTTGTTTTTGAACATACTCATAAGAATTTTATAGAATTTTTAATTTTTCCCCATAATTTACAAATAAAAAAATAAAAGGGAAAATGAAAAATTGCAGGTGTATAAAGTATCCTAAAATAGGCAGTGGGATTCAAATATCATCTAAAAAGCTTTAAAATTTTGAGGGAAAAAAAATTACTTCAGGAAAAAAACTCAAGTCGTTACTGAGAGAGCCCCGCTGGAGAATATATTCTGTAACTGGGTTGGGGTTACTATATGCTGTTTTTACACACATTTAGGCTTTCCCTGGAAATAAGGGAATAAGGATCCATTGCTGAAATGTCTGCGCCTCTGTTTTTCTTTTATTTAAACAAAGTATTGAATAATTTAAAGAAACCAAATCATATATGTAATATTGTTATAATTGCATTGTTTTCTTTAAGTTTATATGTTCTCAATGAGGTAGGGGAACACCATTCAGAATTCCAGTCAATGTTGTGTTGAAGATCATTGAGTTTGAAACATACTAAACAAAGCACATATATGTCTATAATTACTTTAAGAGGAATGCGGTTGTGAATTTTGTCAGTTTCCCTTAGGCAGCCTAGCTTTACTGTTAGAAAAGAAATAAAACAAGTTGGTAATTAATGTTCCTTCCCCTATCAGTAGAATAATTACTGTAAATTTTTGAAGGTTTGATTTTGGATGCTGATAATGCATCACTTTTTCAGCTGATGCTTCTGTGACTGAAACTATTCTTAAATCTTGCAGTGAACACAAAGATTTCTCAGAGAAGAAACACAGAGAGAAGGAGAAAACCAAACATAAAGATGGTAGTTCAGAAAAACATGAGAAACACAAAGACAAACACAAAGACAGAGAGAAGGAGAAGCGAAAGGAAGAAAAGGTACAGTACTACGATGGGGATTTTTTTTTGACTGATTTTATTAGGGATAAAGATACAAGAGCCGCTTTCTGTTTTCAGCTTCTAAGTTGTTATCTGAAGCTGTGATACCAAAGAAAAAGTCCTGAGGATAAAAAAAAGTTATAAATTTTACATGACATCATTGTATTTGAATGTCTTTATTTATTGCTTTTAAAATAATGACAAAAAGATATTTATGATAAATATGTTGTCATAAAAAACCACAAAGTACTTTTTAAAAAAGTAAAACCAAAATACAAAAAGAATACATCGTTTTAACAGTAAATAATTGTATATATACTTATCTAATGCAATTATTATTCAAGTACATCTATATTTTAATACATTTATATAACTTAAAAATAACTTTTATCTACTGTATTTTGTATTAAATGTCCCATATTTCACTATATTTATCCATACTAAGTCTACATCTACAGGCAATCTTCTCATAATTGGCAAGTGCAACCAGATATTCAATCTGTTGAGTAAAAAGTGATAGACATTTATTTTTCCAGTCCTGTAGTATTACTCTTTGGGCCATAGTCAGGGCACTGAGAATCCAATTAATTTTGTCCAGTTGTCAAATTCCAACTACTAGATATGTAATTCAAGAGAATATTATCCTCTGAAATTTTAGCTTTTTTTCACATTTTTATTTATATAATCCACTACCTTCTCTCAAAACTTAGTGAGTGTAAAACATTGCAGAAATGTGTTTTATTGTCACAAATGTAAGATATTCAAATACAAGTTTTTTTCATTTCAAACATATCAATCTATGATTAGTTTTACACGAGGAAACCACAGAAATATAATTCTGAATGCTTGCTATCTTATCTATCTGTCTGTCTTTCTGTCTGTCTAATTATCCGTCATTGTGCCTTGATCAATCAAAGAGGGCGGATAGAAACTACCTTATAAATTGTCTATCCCATCTATTCCTGTCTTATAAGGTTTGTAATTACACAGTTGAATTACACAGTCAGAACTCCTGAATACACAAACTGGGGCTTGTAACACAAGAGGCACCTTAAAGAGACTAAGAGAAAAGATGCAATGTTTGGGATTGGTTTCGCACCAATTGAATAACATGGAAAAGTTTCTCAGTATGTGAAGATACACAAGCTTCTAGTGCAAGGTCCTTTGTCAGTCACATTTGGGATCATGAGGAGAAGTCTGATGTCATTTTTTAAAAGCATAATGACCCAGTTCTCATTTATGTCTTTTAGAGTAAATCATCTTCTGGCGAAATGAAAATAAAGAAGGAAAAAGAAAATGGCTTCTCCAGGTAGGCAAATAGCAACTTTGCATGAACTACGTTTTTGTTCCTGTTTGAAAAGAAGAATATAATGTTTCAAAAGGAAGTCCTGTTCTACATGTACAGTGGTACCTCACAAGATGAGTAATTCGCAGGACGAGCAAAAAATTTAATCAAAAATATTCCGCTAGATGAGCCGCGACTCACGAGATGAGGAAACTTCGTGCCAAACCTTGCGCGTCATCAGTAAGC